>OW203763.1:38412975-38479638 GCA_934045905.1 Leuctra nigra
CCTGCGGTCACCCATGTTAGACAAGCTACGAGTAGCTTGGCCAGCAGAGGTTGTGGAAGAAAGAAGGTGATGTGTAGGTAAGTGATGTGTAGGTGATGTGTCAAGACTGGGCAGATGACATCCCGAGAGACCAAGAGTTTGGTGTAACGCCAGAGATGATTTATATTAATTGTTAAATAATGCCGAAGATGAAATACCTACACAAATACAATTACAAGAAAACCTAATCCAGAACGAACCATAGTTAATCAGTATGAGAAGGTCATAATATATGTAATTTAACTAATTTTTTTTCTTAAAGTTAAATTGGGGTGTAACGTCGCACTGTTCTGCAGCGAGGCTAATGGCGACGGATGAATGATTATGAGGATGATTGGGAGATGATGGTGAAGAGTAGGTAAGGATTGAAGGTGGGAAGGAGGCGGTCGTGTCCTATTAGTAGGCTACCTTCCCAGCATTTGCCTGTCGGCTGAGGGAAAAACCACGAAAAACCTCAGTCAGGAAGGACGGCCGCGGGAATCGAACCCGGGCCTCTGAGCCAACTTGCTGACCTCGGGGATAGAACCCCGGGCCTCTGAGCCAACTTGCTGACCTCGGGGATAGAACCCCGGGCCTCTGAGCCAACTTGCTGACCTCGGGGATAGAACCCCGGGCCTCTGAGCCAACTTGCTGACCTCGTGGATAGAACCCCGGGCCTCTGAGCCAACTTGCTGACCTCGTGGATAGAACCCCGGGCCTCTGAGCCAACTTGCTGACCTCGTGGATAGAACCCCGGGCCTCTGAGCCAACTTGCTGACCTCGTGGATAGAACCCCGGGCCTCTGAGCCAACTTGCTGACCTCGTGGATAGAACCCCGGGCCTCTGAGCCAACTTGCTGACCTCGGGGATAGAACCCCGGGCCTCTGAGCCAACTTGCTGACCTCGGGGATAGAACCCCGGGCCTCTGAGCCAACTTGCTAAACTCGGGGATAGAACCCCGGGCCTCTGAGCCAACTTGCTGACCTCGTGGATAGAACCCCGGGCCTCTGAGCCAACTTGCTGACCTCGGGGATCAAACCCCGGGCCTCTGAGCCAACTTGCTGACCTCGGGGATGGAACCCCGGGCCTCTGAGCCAACTTGCTGACCTCGGGGATCGAACCCCGGGCCTCTGAGCCAACTTGCTGACCTCGGGGATAGAACCCCGGGCCTCTGAGCCAACTTGCTGACCTCGGGGATCGAACCCCGGGCCTCTGAGCCAACTTGCTGACCTCGGGGATAGAACCCCGGGCCTCTGAGCCAACTTGCTGACCTCGGGGATCGAACCCCGGGCCTCTGAGCCAACTTGCTGACCTGGGGGATAGAACCCCGGGCCTCTGAGCCAACTTGCTGACCTCGGGGATCGAACCCCGGGCCTCTGAGCCAACTTGCTGACCTCGTGGATAGAACCCCGGGCCTCTGAGCCAACTTGCTGACCTCGGGGATAGAACCCCGGGCCTCTGAGCCAACTTGCTGACCTCGTGGATAGAACCCCGGGCCTCTGAGCCAACTTGCTGACCTCGTGGATAGAACCCCGGGCCTCTGAGCCAACTTGCTGACCTCGTGGATAGAACCCCGGGCCTCTGAGCCAACTTGCTGACCTCGGGGATAGAACCCCGGGCCTCTGAGCCAACTTGCTGACCTCGTGGATAGAACCCCGGGCCTCTGAGCCAACTTGCTGACCTCGTGGATAGAACCCCGGGCCTCTGAGCCAACTTGCTGACCTCGGGGATAGAACCCCGGGCCTCTGAGCCAACTTGCTGACCTCGGGGATAGAACCCCGGGCCTCTGAGCCAACTTGCTGACCTCGGGGATAGAACCCCGGGCCTCTGAGCCAACTTGCTGACCTCGGGGATCGAACCCCGGGCCTCTGAGCCAACTTGCTGACCTCGTGGATAGAACCCCGGGCCTCTGAGCCAACTTGCTGACCTCGTGGATAGAACCCCGGGCCTCTGAGCCAACTTGCTGACCTCGGGGATAGAACCCCGGGCCTCTGAGCCAACTTGCTGACCTCGGGGATAGAACCCCGGGCCTCTGAGCCAACTTGCTGACCTCGTGGATAGAACCCCGGGCCTCTGAGCCAACTTGCTCCGCCGTTTAATGTGCCATTTCAGTCGAATATATTCTGATACCAATATATTAATCAATATGATCATTGCAATTTCAGTACCTAATTCAGTTCGGGATTCCAGGCTGCGGTTTATTCCTGGTTTCTCTCATGAGACAATGTGGCAAGGTTCCCTACTAATAGACCACGACCGACTCCTTCCCACCATTCATCCATCATGGGCGTCCACTGGGGGAGGGGGGCCAAGGGGGGGGGGGGGACAGGATGCTTGACCCCCCCCCCCCCCCCGGACCCGGATGCCAGGAAAACATATTTTTTGTGTGGTGATTTATGTAAGTTTAATTTTGTAAACAAAAAACTCAAAGAAACTCATTTCAAAGTGTCATTAACAAAAAATGCCCTGCGGGGCAAGGTGGGGTCATGCCCTCCACAACCCCAAAGTTTCAAAAATATTATATATTCCAACAAAATACACCTCATAACGTCTCAAAATTGATTTCAGAGTGTCCAAAAACCAAACAACGCCCTGCGGTGCTGGGAGGTGTGGGGCGCCTCCCATACCCCCCTTAACCCAGAGAAAATTGCTTTCCTTGCCTCCCCCCCCCCCCCTGCTGATATCATGCAGACGCCCATGCCATCCATACCTATTCTCCAATATCATATTCTCTCTATCATCATCATCATCATCATCATCATCATCATCAATTATCCGTCGCCATTTACATGTTGTTTGTTGCAAAACAGTGCGACGTTAAACACCACTAAAATAATCAAATGAATAATTTACCATCCGATGTACCAGGGTATTGTTCCTTCCTTCATCTGGGATCTTGCTTCACTCATGTTGAGAGCTTCTCTCAGTTCTGTAAATTCAGTTTTGTACGGGAAGAACTGACAGTTCGAGTCCGAGTCACCGTACAGATCTTTAAAAAACTCAAATGTAAAGACTTCTTTTGCCGTCCAATTAATTTGTCCATCTGTAATGACTACTGGTCTACCTGTGTAGGCATATCTAAAAGAAATATAATGAGAGTATTAGCTTAGAGAAAGGACAATTTTCATTTAGAGTGAGCAGACAATTTGTGTGACACTGTAACCTTGCACCCACCCCATCACAATAAAATAAACAAGAAATTCAAAATATTGCCATCACCAAATAGGCAGTCATTTTGAGCTTATATAGAATTTGGTTTGTCGGGAAACGGATGGAGCTCAAAATGAACACTCAATGGAACAAATCATAGCGAAACATGTTCAAAAAGTTTGTTGTTTTAGTCTCGGTTTTAGTACTTGACTATCTGTGGTAAGTTTACGCAGAAATTGCTTTCTCATGTTTTGAGTCAAGTAATCATGATGATGACAATTTATATACACACTGTAAAAAACTGATTTACGTGTAATTTAGTGGGTCTTCATGGCAGTTGATGTACAATTATATTTCCATTCAGGGTACAATTTCAATTAAACCTACTGATGAAAAGAAATTAAATGAAAATGTAATTTTACATCAGCCGGTGAGGAGAATTACAGCATTTCATTTAGAAAAAGAAGTTTTCATTTTTATATTGCAGTACTAGGTATTACAAAGAAATTAATTTGTTTTGAAGTTTGAGACAGAATAATCACTTGTCCTTATTTTCTTAAACATTAAATTCGTTGCTATTAATAAAATAATGCATATTGGGAAAATAAAACTTCCTTGTTTCTCGTGCAGAAAAATGCAATTTGTTTGTCAAACTGAGGAATGCAGATTCTTAAAATAAAACCAATGCAATGTTGAGTATCTCGGCTATAACTCGAGGGAAAACTCAGATATGTAATAAAGGAATGTTCACAATTTATAGTATAAGTACGTCATTGATTTACGATTTAAAGTATTACCAGAAACTCCTCTTCTTACATCGGTTATAAATAATGATATTTTTTTTCTGATTGGCAAAATATGTGTCCCTAACGACTGTGTTAATATTATACTTAAAGTCGTATTTCAACTTATTGGAAATCGATCATTATGTGAGTTTTTCTTACTTTTCCTCGAACTGCTTGGAGCGAATGGATGCAATTTTGTCGACTGAAGTGAGTCCGTCACATATGGAACAATCTTCTGGTGGCCGGAACGCTTTATTCAGATTGTCTGGCATTGCTATTGTGCACTGCGAAAGTTTGCATCATGATTATAAAGTAGCTTTTCCGAAGTTAACTTTTCCAAAATAATCTGCTGTTATTGATAACTTTAAATTGGGTATTGATTTTTATTTTATATTCAGGTTATGAACAACTGGAAGTGGTAGTGGATCAATTATAAGTAGTGTATTAGAATATAATATGGAATTTGAGGCCATGGGTAAGTGAACGGGAAAAGCACGCTTCGTCAAAGCGTTTTTTTTACAGAATTTTAAAAAACAGATAGTATCGACCCATTACAGCGAAATTATACTAAATAATCATGCAAACTGCAGTACTTTATGATACCTGGAAGTCTTCAAAGTGTTAAATACGATTATTTTACCATACATATCGTATGTAACACTTTGAGGTCGTACCAGAGGTCATAAAGTACTCAAGAGTGTGGCATAATTTAGTCCATTAAGATGTAATGGGTCGATACTACTATCTGATTTTTTAAAATTCTGTTAGAGTGAAAGGAAATTTGAAAAAAATGCTTTAACGAACCGTGTATTTCGTGTTCGCTTACCCAGGCCTGGACAATGGATCCAGGCAATGGACAATTACCAGAATAATACTGGAATTAAATATTCACACAAATAAATAAAATAAAAAATGTGTGGCTAATCTTGTATCCTGTATTACAGAAAAATTAATTAATGTTAATTTAAATGAATGTTTTATATCAAAAGTTATGATATTATTAAATTATTAAATTTTGTTGAGTTTTGTATTTTGTAGATTTATAAGCGTTACCGTGATCAATCCTCAGACGAGAAATATGGACTTTATATTTTATTTTTCATATTAAATTGTACAGCACCGCTCTAACAAGGAAAACATCTTGGTGAAGGGAGATAAATAAATACAAATGTGTAGAAGTTATTACCAGTTGGCCGCCACCATGCTTATGCCATCCAGAAGGAATCAACAGCGCTTGGAAATTCAATGCATAGATCAAAGCAATCCCACCAACTAGTATCATAGTAGCCAATTTAAATGTAAATATCGGTTTCTTTTTCTGCAACAATTTCCCAACTGCTGCTAAGCCCACTATAGCCTCTGGAGGTATTCCTTGCTTTCCCGCCGCTGTCAGAATCTCCTGAAGACGTAAACATGCTTGATCCATTTTCCACACCCGCAGCTTTTCACTGTTGATAGACGACTGAACGGCAGAAGACGCCGCTGCCATGCGCGCGACGCCGACTACACGACGCAGGGAAAACATTTTCCATGGTATCATTGGTATCATGTCGAGGAATACACTTTCCATTGTATCATGTTAGGGAATACATTTTCCGTGGTATCCTGTAAATGAATACATTTTCCATCATCATGTAAATAGGTATCGTAGGTACCACTTAATAAATGAATACATTTTTCTTTGACGTCAAGGATAAGTACTTGCATTTTCCATGGTACGAGAGGTCAGAAAATTTTTCGGAATGGAAGGGTTGGGAAGGGTTGGGAAGGGTTTCTAGTGCACATAGTTCGACGGGGCGATGCAAAGCTAGGACGACAGGTTGGTCACTAGTTGGTGCTAGCGTCGAGTGGAGATTTTACAACTCTTGGCTGATTGGTAACGCTCTGAAATTGTATTACGGAGGCCCGGGTTCGATTCCCGCGGCCGTCCTTCCTGACTGAGAATTTTTCGTGGTATTCCCTCAGTCGAGAGGCACATGCTGGGAAGGTACCCTACTTATAGGCCACGACCGCCTCCTTCCCACCATCCATCCTTACCTATTCTTCACCATCATCTCCCAATCATCATCATAATCATTCATCCGTCGCCATTAGCCTCGCTGCAGAACAGTGCCAATTAAAAAATATATATTTCTTACGCCACAGTCCGTATTTACATGTTATATTATAAGAATTGTTTTTTTTTAATCGGTTATTTACCAAAAGAGTGGATAGTTATTAGAAATTAGTGTAATAATGATATTTTGATCACAGCTCTCAATGATTTTCGTTTCCAGGGCTCTCTTGAACTGACTCACTGCACAATGGAATTTTGTATCTTACAATTAAAACAATTGAGAGGGTGTCGCCTCAGGTTGAAATAGAATTTGCTTTAGATATTGCACTATTTTGTTATTTCTACACATTTTATTATACTGGAGTAAAAAATACATGTATCTAAACAGTAAGTACATCTTCTTACGCCTGACAAAAATCAAAATAAAGTTTCGCGAGTTTTAATTTTGAGAGGCACGAACAGCTTATCCCCAAACGAGGGCAGCACCCTATAGCGGGAGATAGTTAGGCTTGTGACCTATAAACCATTTTAAAAATTATCAAAGTGAAGTGGCTCTGCTTTTAACAAAAATCATATGCAGTTTGATTTTTGTTAAAAAGCAGAGCCACATTGATAATTTTTAAAGTGGTCTGGTCTATTGTATTGTGTTGGTGTGACTACAAGACGCATTGCTCATTACTTTTTCCGATATGGCCGAATAAGCAAGTTAACGTCAAATAAAATTTAAAATGACAAATTGAGAGAAATTGAGATCCTAATAAACTAGGAAAAGCATCTCAAACCATTTTGTATGAGATTTTTCTATGGAAAACCATGGAAAATCAGTGCCAAAATGTGAGATGTTTTCCTTGTTATTTTAAGAAACCTGATGACGAGTCGAAAATTAGTTTTAGCAATTTTCTTTCAGGTTTTCTTGCTTCGGTATCTGAAAAAAATGACGCAATTATGCGTACATTTGCTAGTAAGAAGTGACACATTCGACCTATGTGCACAGGAAACCCTCCCCCCACCCCAATGACAACCCTTCTAGACCGCAAACTTTGCGACCACCCCTCGTATCATTGGGTCCATTTTATGTGGAAGACAATATCTATGGAATCTGTAGCACTAGCTTACCTACTAGAAGGGTAACAACATTTTTTAAGTTGTCAAGAGTTAACTAGGAAGTAAGGGAGCACATACATCCGATGAAATGGAGCCCATTTATGTAGCTTCCCCATCTCTTTCATGGTAGTATGGTGCAAAACACCTATAAGTATAACTCTGCAACGAGGCAAATGGCGGCGGATGAATGATTGTGATGATGATTGGGAGATGATGGCTCTTAGCAAGGATGAATGGTGGGAGCGAGCTTTGCGTGACCTACCTACTGTTTAGTAAGGAACCTTCCCAGCATTTAATAATGTATCTACATTCATAAATAATGTTAGTTACCAGCTGTCAGATCACTTTCTGCAAATGATGTGAGATGGTGAGCAAAACAATTGATATAATTGTTTTTATCTCTTTATTTAGCCAATTTAGTTTATTTAGTTTACAGTTGATTCATGCACAAATATATAGGCACATTAAAATTAAACAGTAAATATTTACGCGTTGAATATTAGGTTATAACATTCTGTCTTGAATCGTTTGGTATCCCTTATTGTTCTAATATATAAACGTAACGCATTAATCATTATAATACCTACTTTATACTAGTTACAAAAATAGACATAAAAATAATATCGTTTGCCTTTCCTTTTAACAGGATAGTTTTCTTTTTCTCGGGTTTCATATTGTGAACAAATACATTAACATACATAAGGTTATGTAAATGTATTTGCTTGTGAACATCCACAATTTCTTTTTATTAAACTGCTAAAATTACTGGGCATTGTCACGGCATAGCCATTGTCCAACATTCAAACAATGATCGGCCACATCATAATAAATACTACGATTAATTCCCAACAATAAATTATTCCTTTCAAACATCGAACTGTTTATCGCTTGCATGGTCTGTCTGTGTTCCTTTCGTTTTTCATGTAATATTGCAAGTTTTGATCCTTATTTGTGGAACTATTCACGATTAGTAAAACTATATAAAAATTATATTTTTTTAGTTTTTTGTCCCTTTCGGCATGAACAGATTAGTGTATTGTATCACTAATGCCAGTGCCAAGTTTCAACACAGTCACTAGACCTAACTGTTTGAGCTGTATTCTGTAGTAAGCGTTCGACAAATTTAGTTTTCAAGTTTTGTATGTTGCTGATATCTTGAAATCAGCCCAACTCCGGTGGGCAAGGAAGTTTGCCGTAAAAAATTCAGCTCATACGAACCATAAAAATCATTCAATGCACTACCGATTTGTAATTAGTTGTATCCCCAAGTGAAACTGTAAAAACATTCTCAAGAACCTCTACACCCAAAAGGATTGAGATCTAAACGAGGCACGATCAATTATTGTTTTATTACATTTTCGCGCCTCCTCAGGTTGTTACTGAATTTGGCATAAAAAAACTCCGAATACATTTATAAAAAAAAATCCAGACAATTTTGGTACATTTTTTGCATTGAGTCAAGTTAGCAGATTAACTAGGTACCTTACATTTCCAACATTAATGAAATGCCGAAAATAAGTTTTGTTTTACATTTCTTATTCTGATTTCCATTGTCGTTCCTTACATTCAACCAGAATATAACTACAAGCTCCTTGCTTGCATTCAACATACACCAGAATAATATTTTCAACCTGTTGCCTGGGAAAGAAAGATTCAAGAAATTAATTGATTATAATTTTTGAAAATGGAATAAAGCCATGACATCTGACTCTTGAAGGAAAAATTGTCGCCACAGGGACAGTGCCCAGAAGAAGGTACTGGGCCGGAAAAGAACGAGCGAGACATGATTATTGATTTGTTTGAAACAAACTTGAAACTTGAATCAAGTACCCCGCCACCAAAGCTTTTCTTTCTACTCTCGTGGCAGAACTCGTAACCTTGAGATACTTGAGACGCGTATTCTCTTTGAATTAATCTCTTTGGTGTGGACAATATGGTGGCAACTGCCTCCCAGAATATGTTGCGGGTAGATACAAGTTAATACTGCTGAAATTCATGTGTTTTTCCAGTTATTTGTGATTCTTAGTAATGCCCATTAATAGTATTTATTAATTTATTTTATAGACGGCTGCGAAACTGCTCACAAGCCGGACCTTTTCAACTTCCCGTGCTGCCAGTGCCCAGCAGGTAAGAACTAGGCAGTCAGCTGTGCTGTAAGCCTGTAATAATCTCGCTAGTGGTAGGCGTAACCAGGAAAATAATCATAAATATCTATTAGACTGCTTGACAACAGTGTTCAAACTGAGATCCTTGGTACTTCTTTAAAATAGAGAAAACATGTATTTCTTAAGTTTTCACATCTAGAAATGCATTTAATGGTTTCTCCTGTCACATGTTTTGACTGCCCACAATGGTTGATTTCTTTCACTGTAGGTGCTTTCTCTTGTTTTAGATAATAGCTAGTGGTATAATCACATTAAATTGATATTACCTTCTCGAACATTGCTCATTAATTATGTTTAATTCACACATTTAATAACTACACCGTATGTATTCCATTAAATCTTTTTTGTCGGAATGACCTGTTTTCAATGTTTTCTTACTTCATACATAGATGACAGTACGAGATGCATTGAATGCTGCTCTCGATGAAGAAATGGAACGTGATGAACGCGTCTTCATTCTTGGAGAAGAAGTGGCCATGTACGATGGTGCTTATAAAGTATCACGTGGCTTGTGGAAGAAGTACGGCGATAAACGAGTAATCGACACGCCGATCACCGAAATGGGCTTCGCTGGGATTGCTGTGGGTGCTGCAATGGTATGTGTGTCACTCATTACATCTTAAGTTATTATAGGAATATTTTGGTAAATTGCCAAGTTACATTACCTAGACTGAAGATATTGCAACGTTGACAATGCACACTCACTAATAGCTTTACATTTTTAGAAAGTTAATGTGATTTTTAAATAATCCCTCATTGGCATGATAAGATGATCATTTAATAAGTTCTTTGCACTATCTTTCTAGGCAGGATTGCGTCCCGTATGCGAGTTCATGACCTTTAACTTTTCCATGCAAGCAATAGATCAAGTGATAAATTCAGCAGCTAAAACATTCTACATGTCAGCAGGTCGAGTAAGTATTAGCCTACGTTTGTTACTTTCTCCACCATATTCAATTCACATCGTAATAAAAAATAAAAAATACATAATTTTCATAAATAAATAATATGAATCTTCAAAAATTAATATAACAACCTAGTTGTTCAGATTAAATTATGTTTCAGACGGTTCGACCTTATATTTTTTTCTATGTTTTTCGTTTAATACATGTATTGATTGCAAAATTTGCCAATCTTGATTGATATTGATCTATTCTACACTACATGATACCTTTCCAATTGACATTGAGACATTAACATTACCCATGTGTGATACCCATGACAATGTGTAATTCTTTTTGATATCATTATTTTGAATTACGTTGTTCAACTCTACCTTGACTCTGATGACTAAAGCGGTGTTCTGTTGTAGGTGAATGTTCCGATTGTGTTCAGAGGTCCTAATGGCGCTGCTGCAGGAGTAGCGGCCCAGCATTCTCAGTGTTTTGGGGCCTGGTATAGCCATTGTCCAGGACTTAAGGTATATGCACCGGTTAATCAATCGGTTAATCCCTCTGTTTTTTAAGTTAATTACACCTAGGATTCTCCAATTAATAATATCTCCTTAATTAATAATATCTCCTTTATTGGTTGAGAATTGTTCTTTTCAGTTAACACTGGTAGTCTTATTAAATTTTTTGCAAAGAGATTAATAATGCTTCTCCCAGATCCAAAGGTTGTCGGAGGTTGACTAAGGTCATCTATTACTAGGGCCGAGGACTCGTTAGCTAGATGGTCAGGCTTAACTCTTCTTTCTTCTCCACCAGCTTCTTCCATTTCTCCATGTCTTCCCGCCACCCCTCTTCCTCTCCTCCCTCTCCCACTCTCCTATCCTATCACTATGTGTACTCTCTCCCTCTGTATCCTCTTCATGTGGCCTAACCACTATAGTTGCTCTCTTTCCAGTTGAATGTCAACCTCTCCACTTTTAGTCCATACTACTAATTTTTACACTCCTGATCTTACCCATTTTTGTTATTTATTCCTTGTATGCTCCATAAGAACTTCATCTACGCTGCTTGCAACTGGCTCATCTCCTTTCCTTTAATCGTTCACGTCACTGAACCGTAAGTATTCAATTTCATTCATCAGTAAATTCATCAAAATCAAAATGGTCATTAAAATTCTTCGTTTGAGTTAACATGAAATTACTCTCACTAGGTACTTTTTAGTTTTCCATAGTAACAGTGTTGCTAAATGCTAACCAATCAAACTTCAACAATATCACAAAATTGTGTGTATGTCTCTTACAGCTTTTACAATTTAGCTAGTACCTATGTGTAAAAAATGTCAAGTTAACCATTGATTTCACAAACAATTGTAGTAGATATCATATTCATTTCCTTCACCTTTCCCGTATTATCGCTGTTTTCTTTGAGAAAAGTAGTTAGAGAATATATTATTTAATTTTACTACCTACCTATTAACAAATGCAAAAATTACTAAACGGTTTATGAACATATCATGAGTTGAAAACTATCAACTGTGCTGGGTTTCAGGTAATATCACCGTACTCTTCAGAAGACCACAAAGGACTGTTAAAAGCTGCTATTCGTGACTCAGACCCGGTTGTCTTCCTAGAGAATGAAATCCTCTACGGTGTTCAATATCCCATGTCAGATGAAGCAATGTCCAAGGACTTCCTACTGCCAATTGGAAAAGCTAAAGTCGAGAGAGAAGGTGAATATTCTAAGTCTTTAACATTTCAACTGCTTTGGACTAGTTATCTCGTCCTAGCTTCCTCTGATGTGGATGGTTTAAATTATCTTTAGAATGTTAATGTTTGCCAATAAATATTTATGAGCACTCGCTGAAAAAAGTAATTAGTCAATTTTTAAAAGAGATAAACAGGGTTCCCAAGGGCAAAATTTCGATGTGTTGCGGGAAACAAATCGGGCGGATTTTGTTGCGTAAAGGACTGCGTTTCCAAGCGCAAATATTTCTCCACCTCATTTGTAGTGGTACCTGGCGGCAAATATAGGCATTGCTGAAATAAGTCAATCTATCGAGATCGAGATCTTAAAATTGTAAAGACAATGGTCGTCCTTGACTACTTCAATAAAATGTTCTACATTTAATATTCCATGATAAGAACAAATACATTAGTAAACAAATATAAACTTGACAACTGAGGTAACAACCTGACAGCCTGGTAACAGATTGGATTTATGTCGAAAGTTGACTGATAAACGGAAAATGCAACACAAAGAACCTGGCGGTAATCATGAGAAAATTACCAGCATCCGGTGTGCGAAGTGAATTCGTCCCACAAAAGTAGAAGTAGTAGAATCAACTTTCTCATCGTTTTTTTTGCCGCTGTGTTTCTGGCTTGTGCTTGGTCAAAGGCAGCCTTTTTTGTTTTTTTTCCTGCAAAGCGTCGAAATTCCGCCCAATTGGGAACCAATCTAAATGAATTTTTTACTCTTAACTTAATTTCTGTTTATTTTTTATTTGTTTATAACATTTTATTTAGTAAATTTACACAATTCAACATGGTATACAATTATTATAATATTTGGCAACATACAAAGATGAGAATTGGAATACGAACACTAATGAAAATCAGTTTGTTCTACATCCAGACATAAATAAATATTTAATAAAGTATCATATTATACAAAATCTACTGGTCTTAGAATACAAGTAAGGGGTATAGAATTATGAATCAAAATGCAATACATATTTCATGGCCTGTAAAATTAATTTTTTATGTAAACTTATTTATACATAAAGCAAACAAATGTTTACAAATGTGTTTCCAAGCCTTGACTGAGAGTTGGTTACAAATTGATGTACTATCACTAACTAGTATGTACATGCTTCCGGCTTCCTCTACTTTATTTGCATCTTGTAAGGATGTCAAATAAATACAGAAGAAATTAATATTATCCATGAAATTGACTATTTTGTACAATTAGTTCTGTTTGCTTGGACTGTCAATAATGAATAAAGTGACCCGCAACCGTTCTGTGGATTGGGATTTTCTTGAAGACCAGGTATTTTACGAACCCTTTAGTGAGCTCAACCCAAGAGAAGGCTCGGTATAACAATGGGGCATGGTGCGCACGCAGGTAATGTAGGGGACGGGAGAGTAAAATTACCCTTTTCCAATCCACAGATCGACTGCGGCTCACTTTAGATATCCCCACTTCGTGAGCTTGTCAGATCCAAAATACCATGCGGACATAAATAAATGTGGTATTTACTTTAAATTATCAGATTATTTTATTATTTCTGTAGTATATTAAAAGTTGTTGAGGCAACAATAGGACTGCAAAAGAAGTAGTTCATAATTTCCCAATCATTTGTTGAAATTCAGCAGCACATAGAAACCAAGTACCAAACCTACGTGTTTTATATTTCCAGGAAAACACATAACACTCGTGGCACATTCACGCGCTGTGGAGCTCTCTTTGGAAGCGGCCAAGCTGCTTGCGGGCGAGGGCATTGAAGCGGAAGTGATCAACCTGCGGTCATTGAGGCCGCTAGACGAAGAAACGATCATCAGATCTGTGGTCAAGACCAATCATCTGGTGACTGTTGAGCAGGGTTGGCCACAGTGCGGTATTGGATCTGAGATCTGTGCCCGCATCATGGAAAGTAAGCATCGAACCAAGTTATTCAATACTAGAGGTGAGCGCGTGAGTGATTTTTTACTCACGCGCGGTCACGTCACGCGGCCACGTTTTTCACTCACGCACGCGGGCTATGCATTTCGCTCACGATCACGCACACTCACGCAGGAAATCTCAGGACTCATGCACGCTCACGCACACTCACGCAGGAAATCTCAGGACTCATGCACGCTCACGCACACTCACGAATTACAACTCACGCAGTCACTTACGATGATAAATATCTACAAAGTGTCATCGCAACTCTACATCGCAACTTTACAGACCACCAAAATGACATCCCTGGCCAAAACGCACAAAAATCTGTTGTTCGTAATGAAAAAATTATGTAAAAATTAAGAAAATAATGCCCCGCAGGGCGGTTTTTTATCTTAATGTACGGAACAATTCTATTAAAAAATGTTACTTATTTAGAGCTCATAGTTTGGAATACGACCCAAAACTACTTCACCTACTTCAAAATCTACATATAAAATATAAATACTATTGATGAAAATAATTTCAAATTTTTTTATTCTAACAGTCTATTATAAAATCTATATATTCAAGACTGAAGAAACTCTGAAGTAGACCAAAAGATCACAGTTGTGAATGTTAACTACGCGTGGCACGCGTGTCACGATTCACGCGTGACTAGAAACTTTGCACACTCACGCACGACTTTTAGCAGTAATGTGCACACTCACGCACGACTTTTAGCAGTAATGTGCACACTCACGCTAAAAGTCGTGGTCACGCGCTCACCTCTATTCAATACAGTGGAATTGGGGAAGAGGCTTTAACAATCGTAGTTTTTAATGAATAATAAGTACTTTGAGTTAACTCTGACTAATAACAGACTTTAGAAACAAGTGTTTCAAGTTATTACGTCACTACTAATGCACTTCCTAAGTTTAGATTTAATCAATTTTCTTGAGTGAATACTGAATACTTTTACCTAAATATTTTACCTTATACAAACTTCATGGGCGTCCACAGGGAAGTGCATGGATGTCAGGAAAACATAATTTTCGGGTGTTTTACGTATAGTTTTATTTTGTCACCAAAAAAACTAAAGAACATTGATTTCAAAGTGTCAAAAAACCAAAAAATACCCTGCGGGGCAGGTTTGAACATGTCTTCCACCACCCCAAAGTGCCAAATTAAAAAAATATTGAATATTTCAACAAAATACACCTCATAACGTCTCAAAATTGATTTCAAAGTGTCCAAAAACCAAAAAAAATGCCCTACGGACAGGATGTGAATATGTTAGTTTATTAAGATATTGGGTTTGTATTACCTACGTGAAAAACTGAAGTAAGAAGTTGACAGATATAAAAGTGTATTTTCCATACTGAACATTTTACTGATTTGTACTTCATGAGTTGGAGGACATGATAAGAATAAAATTACTGAATTAGATGTCATTTATAATCGACTGATGTGCTGGATACATGTCTACTTCTTGGCTCAGCATATCAATCCTGCAACCCGAGTTAAATAATAGTAATAATACCTTCCTGGTTCCATCACATTGGGACAGGGGTGCGTAAATCCCACCAATGCAGGGCTCGTGGTAACAAACTAGCCACATTGCTTCGTCATCTTTGTTCCGCATATTGATCGTGTTTGTGCAAGTACTAACTTGTTTCTCTACAATCAGGTGAGGCTTTCTACCACCTGGACACTCCGGTCATCCGCATCACAGGAGTTGATGCGCCGATGCCCTACACGAAAAGCTTAGAAGAAGCTGCGCTTCCGCAACCCAATGACATCGCTGCAGCAGTCAAGAAAGTCTTGGGCGTTTCCAGTCAATGATTCCCCTCTCCTTTGATAGTCTTAATCACTCCTTCATGTAACTGTTAATGCACATAATATAAATATATGTAGGTAGATGCTACATTTTTATTTCGAGTCAGATTTTAATTTGTGAAGCGAATGAATTATGGAAAAAACGACTCGCTTAGAAAATGTCTGTCTCATTGCACGAATGTTGTATTGTAGACAAGGATATAGCGTCAAATTGATGTAAGCAGCTCAATTATGTTAGTGCATTAAATTGTTTACTGTTTTTATTAGATATCCCTTTAATTCTTTATAAAATGGTCCCTCTCTTGTTTGCATTTTATGTCAAATCCAACAATCAACACACAAGTTTCTGTAAGAAACAAATTGTATATAATAAATTAACTATTTACTATTATTATATTATTCAGAATAGTTTATAAAAGGCTCTCCAATGTTATAAAAAAATTAAGCTTAAAAATGTATTTTCATTTCCTTGCTGGTAAATCCTTCATGTTTTATATTCCCACTCCACATTACCTACTTCAAGTAAAATCAGTTCTGCAGGGGCCATACCTAGTTTGATCAATGGTTTGATACTGAATTGGGTAAATGAGACAAATATAATCAGGAGCGTTGGTTTAGGTACAAACTAAACGTGTAAACTAAACATCAAATGCTATAGTAGTCTTACAAAGGGTAGGTATAGGTATATCAGAGACGCAGTGAGTATTTATGTCTATGATCAGAGCATGTAAAAGGGGGGAGGGGGGCTGCATTAATACATACAGTACAGTAAGCGACAGGGCAAGTTGGACCCCAGGTATAATTTCCACCCCTACTGAACATTCCCCCACCATGCTACCACGCTGGCGACCTGCAATCTCGCCGAACAACAAGACCTGTCAAAACAAATTGACATGGGTCGATATCCAACCACCTCATTAGTTACAAATATTATTTTGTTGCGTTTTTGCTCAAAATGATTTAGTTTTTGTCAGATTATTATCCTGCCTTAAAATTGAATGTCATACCTCTTTAAAATTTAAAAAATGGTCAATATTTGACTAAACTACGGAAAAAGGTGTATCACTGCAAATACAGTTGGAAATTCGATTTGTCGCGGTTTATAGCCCATAATAAAGTTGCGTTTGTTTGTTTGTTTGTTTCATGAAGTTATATAAACGATCGACCAGACAGTGAATAATTGCTAGATTGTATGACGCAACTCCAATTGCATTCATTCAATATTATTGGACACACATTGATTCTTCAAATCAAAAGTTGTGCATGAATAATTCAAATTATAGACGCAAATTTTAACAACGAATGAAGATGAATGAATCGCCGTGTTTCCAAGCAGTTTGTGTGCAGCGTCTGATGATTTTATGTTACAATACACAATTTGAATATCATGTCGAATTTCATTTCGAATTCGCTTTAAGCTTAAGATACAGAAATGCCGCACAACGCGGCTGCCTTCACTATCACGTCTTTCACACCAAGTCCAGGATTCTGCTTACGCAAGTTAGCAATACACTGTCAAAACTAAACGACGCTCTTGGCTTGACACTGGCTTCCCTTTCGATCGAGCACTCAAATATTTGTCGGGCGATTGGTCACGAGCTTAATGGTCTGCCATGGCGAGTGAAAAACACCCACTGATGCAAATTATTGTCGACAATATCGTCCTCGAGTAGAATCTCAACCCCCAAATTTAATGACAGTCAATAAGAGTCGGCTGTACTAAAAGGTAAACGATAATATTACCTGAATATCGCTATAACTATCGAGTCATTCAAGATCCGCCGTCACATCCTCATCCCTTAGCAATGATCAGATATAAGACCATCTTGCAAGATAAAACTTTATTTACCACAAATAAACTAATAAATTAGCTGTCAAATTATTACGTTTCTTTGATGATGTATTTGAACATCATGATATTCAAATTGTGTATTGTAACATAAATCATCAGACGCTGCACACAAACTGCTTGGAAACACGGCGATTCATTCATCTTCATTCGTTGTTAAAATTTGCGACTATTATTTGAATTATTCATGCACAACTATTGATTTGAAGAATCAATGTTTGTCCAATAATATTGAATAAATGCAATTGGAGTTGCGTCATACAATCTAGCAATTATTCACTGTCTGGTCGATCGTTTATATAACTTCATGAAACAAACAAACAAACAAACGCAACTTTATTATGGGCTATAAACCGCGACAAATCGAATTTCCAACTGTATTTGCAGTGATACACCTTTTTCCGTAGTTTAGTCAAATATTGACCATTTTTTAAATTTTAAAGAGGTATGACATTCAATTTTAAGGCAGGATAATAATCTGACAAAAACTAAATCATTTTGAGCAAAAACGCAACCAAATAATATTTGTAACTCATGAGGTGGTTGGATATCGACCCATGTCAATTTGTTTTGACAGGTCTTGTTGTTCGGCGAGATTGCAGGTCGCCAGCGTGGTAGCATGGTGGGGGAAGGTTCAGTAGGGGTGGAAATTATACCTGGGGTCCAACTTGCCCTGTCGCTTACTGTAGTTAATTTTGATCATGACATGAGTGGCGACTGGTGAAGTGTCCGATTTTGTTGCATATATAAATCGATAAGTAGAGTAGGTACAAAATGTTTCATAAAATAAATGCATTTGTTTAATTCTAGTTCATTAAAAAAGTCTAGTAGGTAACTTGTGTCCAAAATATTGAAACAATGGAATAGCTTTTTCAATTGACTGCTGGAACTCATCTCTGTATTTTTTTCTGGTTATTCCGTTACTACAGCTTGCACACTTTCTCTGCTCAATTGTAAATTTGTGATACAAAATATGAATAGTTTTCAGGGAATAATCAATCATTGTGATCAGATTTCAGACTGTTTCAAAAGGTGAAGGCAAATCAAATTAAAAAGTAGGAGTCAGGACTCCGGCTTATGATAGGAAAAATTGAAACGAGACAAACTTTATCAGATCATGGGCCTTTACAGGGTTAAAAGGGATCAGCGATGAGTTTACACTGTTTTTTTAACAGGATCAGATGATGCTTTCCCAGGGAGCACAGTCATTGGAAAACTATGCATTTCTTTTTCTCCTTTTTCTTCTTTTTTAATTTGATATTAAGGATTTCCCTGAGTGCGTTTGAGATTTAATTATTCATCCTTGGAACTTGATACAGTTAGATATTGAAAAATATATCGACAAAATACCACTGCCCTAAAATGTATCTTACTATTCACTCCAGAATATACCGAGTGGCGCAAAAACATTCCCCTCTTTGAGAGGTCACTACCCTACAAACACTGGGCGGCCCGGGCTTCTGCCCATCTAGCGCCCAAGTGGGACGTCCCGGGCGGGAACTACTAGGGCATGCCCTGGGCCTGCCCAACGGAGCCCAACCGATCCGTTTTATCTGGCTGTAAAATTTCTAGGAATGTCCCGTCTTGGTCCCGCCCGGGAATGGCTAGGGACGGCCCGCGCGGGCGCTACGACTGTTTGAATTTGAGCTGCTCTAATGACTTATTTTTTTCATATTTATAACTTCATTTCTATAATAATTACATCTACATTTCACATGGATATATTGATTTAAGAATAAATATGTTTACAATTCCAAAGCAAAGTATTCATACCATTTTAAACGTTATTAGTAAAGTTTCTTTTATGAACTCGGCAGTCGGCCATCTTCGTGAATCAACTTGTTTCCGTTCTCCCTTCTTCATTTCAAACGCGGCGTTTGACGTTTGTTGATATTTTACAGAGTGTCATGAGTGTGTAGTTTACGTCCTTTTGAGTGATTTTGAATGTGATTTCAATTATTATCTGTGTCCGTGAATGCGTGTTCACTGCTGAATAGTTTGTCTCAGTTCAAACCATTTAATGTGACACAAATCGTGAAATAATTACAGTTTTGTTGTGCCTCTTTTGTTTGGATTTTCATCACAGAGCCATACAACCCATTGAAGGTGAGTCTTCATCACAACTACATAAGTATCCAGGCATTAATCGTTGTTACTTTAGTTTTGTATGCTGGGGATACTAATAAACCAATAGGTAGTGTGACCAATGTTCAGTAAACATTAACCTCACATGTACATTTTTGAAATGTAGCAATTTATGCAAAGTAAAATTTCCAACTAGGTAGGACCTAGGTAACTAGGTAGTTTAGGTATTTATAAAATAAATAAAGTAGGTAAACAGTTTGCTTGGCGTGGTAGTCTATACATATCAGTGGTAGTAGTCAGTAGGAACCCTACCTGTAGGTACCTAGTACGTACCTCCGCCTATTTTGGGAATATTTTCACCCTACATTAACCAATAACCATCCCACATACCTACCAAGGCACCTACTGCAGTTTTAATAATGTTACTTGTTAAAGGTGAATCTACTCTGGAAGAAAATAGGCTATTAAGATATTGAACTCCAGAAACAAAGCGCGTATTCGTCCTGCGAGCGAACCAAGCTGTATCGTCAAACCGAGCCGAAACATTAAGAACCGAACCGAGCAGAGTGGTAAATATTTTCATTATATTTAATTATTTAACTTTATCAAGGATTTTAGATATACAGCAATTATTTTTGTTTATGTAGGTACCTTACAAGGCCAATAACAAACATTTTTGTTGTGATCCGAAAGTAAAAATTATGTTGCATGGAAATTACATTCTTGTCGGAGGTAGTAGATACATACATTGAATGGTGGTCCCGCTTCATTCAAATACGTAGTAAAATTTTTGAGATTGAATGTTGTCATCCAAAAAAATAAACCGCACTTTTGAATTTCCTCTAACGCGCCGGTGGTAAGAGAGCAGCCATTCCGTGCGAATGCAGACATATGCCACATAATACATATGACTGCTGAATTATTAAATGTAAATAAATCAGCATGTTTTTATATTATATTCATGGTATTTTCTTGCTGATTCCAAATATGTAATCAGTTTTGTGCTAAGTTTGAATAGTTATTTTGTTATCAGTAAAATTGTGGGACCGCATTTAAATTTAAATTTTGTGTCGAACCATGTAAATTACATAAAAAATTTAGAAGGCTGCACAATGATCCTAACTATTTTTATTTTGATGAATAAGATGCTGAACATAGCATCTTACAACCGTACACCCGTAACACGGAATGGCTGAGAGGAAATTAATTTGAGTTGCTAACTTTCACCTTACTTTTTGTAGGTTCTACAGATTCACCGTGAACTTGCCCTGCTCTTATTCTAGAGTCGATTTAATTGCCTACCTACTTCAATTAAAAAGTAAATTTACTTCTTGGCAAATTAGCGAGAATTCTGAAGATGCACAGGACTTGGGACTTCATCGAGTTAATGGATTAAATGTTACCTACCCTACAGATGTAATGATTCAGAACTCTCTGATGGTAAGCCACATTTTAGTATTTTATATGTGTAGTATTTCCTCTAACCTTACCTATAAATCACATTTATGCAATATACCTAGAATGTTTCAAATTTTTATTGGGGTTTTAAATAAATAGTGTACTACCTAATGGTAATAATTTTACCTCAAGTGATTATTGTGGCAGGTCACACAACACAAAAGTGATTTTTGTATTATTCATTGCCAAGAAGTTTATCCTATCAATTTACAAATGCTTCATTGAATCTATCTTTCTTTTTTTTAGGGATCACTCTGTGCCAAAAATTCAATTTTTAAAATTTTTGTAAAGACTGTTATTTGCAGCTATCTGCTATTGCAGTTATTTACATAAATAGTTCTTGTGTAGTAGGTAGAAACTATTTGCTAGGCAGCCTCATGCTCAAAAGAAGTTGCATCCACATAGATTGCGGATGTCAGTCCTCGACACCACAAGACCGTGTGCTAATAATTTATGGATGGAATCCAGTATCTGGCCATTAAATCGGCAAATTCTTTTGAGCATAGCATAATAATAGTGTTAAATATTGACAAAATTAACAAGATCTTACTGATAACAAGATCTTGTAAATGTTGGACTTTCATTGGTCTGACCGAATAAAAATTTACACAAAAAATAAAAAACACTTCTAACAATACGCTGCATGATCTTGCTAAACTTTTCAAGATCTTGTATAAATCTTGTTTAGGTTAGAATCTGTACCTACAATAATAAATAATTGCAAATATCTTGCGAACATTATTAGTACAAGGTACATTACCTAAATACTTTGCAATTTTATTTTTTCAGATGAAAGAAATACGTATTCAAGTGCATTCATTTTCTTGAAAAACTGAAGATGAAAAATTGTGCCAACATATCCGTGAGTGAAGTAAAATCCGAATTGTGTCTTGTCGATAAAGAGACAGCGTGCCAGACTCACTGCCAGGTAGTACCTACCTCAGAATGTTTTGATACTATGTGACGTGTGAAGGTTGAAGGACATTTAAAAATTTTAAGTGATGTGGTAGTATAATCTTTTACAATAATATACGTTTATATTATATGAAACTGTTTTTTTTTTTAATTTTCGTGTGTTTTCCTGCTCTTTATTATTCCTAAAATTCAATTGCAGTGAATCTCCTACGTGTAGCATTTTATTTTTTGTAATTTATCAAAACAATATAGTACCTAAGTAAGTAGGGAATAGTACGTGAAAAAATTATTATTGAAACGATTCAATCGTCCTGTAAGAGATTATCAAAAAATAATTGCTAATTTCAAAATCCAACAACCGATTCATAAACAAAAATTATGGATCTTTTTATCCTTCTTCATTTTTTTATGAATAAGGTACCTGTAATACTTAAGTCTCTAGAAATTTTGTTCCAGTAAGTTTTTAAATATCAACGCAAATAATTACTGACATTTGTCACCCGCGAAATGTTAAAAATTAATTCATGCAAATGAAATTCAATTATAATGGGACTTTTGGCGGGAAAAACGACGTGTTACAAGAATCCACTTACACTAATGTGTTACCATTGTGGATCATCTGTCAATTTTCTGTAAATTTTCCTGTTAAAAGTAATCAAACTTTGTTAATTCATTCCTTGAAAACTATTCATCCCACAGCAAAAATAAAATCACATCTGTGTTCAGCAACATAATCAACTTTCATAAAATAATGGTCTATTATTCTGAAATCTGAATTTCACGAGACTTCCCCATTATGTGACAGTCAAGTTGAGGATTTCAAATGATCCCAAAATATTTCCTCCAAATAAAAATGCGTTAAAAATAAAAACAGTAGGAGGTACCTTAGGTAATGTGTCAGGTCAGTGGAACAGCTTTCAAACAATAGGGAAACATGGCGAGATAAAATAACTTCCAATAACCACTGATTAACTTTATAATATACCGGCTATTTTTTTTTTTATTAATATTTGACCATTTAAATGCATTTCTAATGTGTTTGAGTAGGTACCTACTGTTCTTCTAGTTGACATAACAAATTACAACTGTTGTGAAATATTCCGTGAACTGTGAACTAATACATTGACCCTGGAAGAAAATACCTGGATTATTTTTTTCGTATGGCAACGCCCACTCTCCGAAATTGTGAAAAAATCCCGTTTCTCGTGTCACTCACGTTTGCAATTAATTATGTCTTAATGAAACGTATTTTTTCCAGGTACATTCGCATTCAAAATTAGTGCCTATATGCACGTGTCTGGATCAGAGGCACGTTTTGTAGGTACTGCATTTTGAATGAGAGTGTACCTAGCAAGCTAGCACGTGACCGTTATGGAATGTGCGTAGGGGGAGGGGGCTACAGAGCGAGCAGCTGCTCCCGCGCGGGCCGCCCGGGCGGGGGCCAGGGCCGGCCTATGCCTCCCGCGCGGGCCGCCCGGGAGGGTCCAGGGACAGCCCATACCTCCCGCGCGGGCGTCATGGGACGGCCCAGGCCGCCGCCCGGGCTTATTCCCAGTGGCAGGCCCCGGGAGTCTCACTCCATGCTAATCACCCATAAGACGGGAGGTCCCTGGGCAGGCCCGTACGCCCATCTGGGACGGCCTAGGACGCGTCCAGGGACCTCCCAGTGTTTGTAGGGTAGTCACTACATCGATAAGTAGAGTATAGGTACAAAATGTTCGGCGTGTCTATTCACACGGCGGCCGCGGCCGTGCCCGCAAGGGGATCAAATTCTATTTACACCAGAAGTTACCGAGCTGAACCTAGCCTTCGGAAAGCTGCCACTCCCCCCAATTTCAAACTCAGAAAGACGAGCTGCCAACGGTGAAAAACAAAAAACGCTAAAGTTTAATTACTAATTACGTCATAATTAGCGTGTACAGATAGCTTTTTTAAGTCATATTGTTACAAATACACCTCCATTATTAAATCTGCTCGAGAATAAATGTGAATATATCAATGTAACCTGAAAAAAGTATACAATAAAAAAATATGTAATTAATTAATTTCAAAGATGAACATATTTTTTTTTTTTTTTTATTTTTGCACATGAGTTTCATGACACAATGTATAACAACATGTCAAAAGATTTAGATGCGCCATTGAAATCTTCTTTACCAATTAATTGATCTAATTTATTAATTGATCTGATCTCATTCGATTTTTCATTAAAAGATCATACTTTTTTTAGTCACACCTTTAGTCTAAGGTCACACTAACAATCAAATTCCGTTTGTAAAGCATATACTTACAACATGAGAAATTCGCTAACCTAGGATGCAATTGCATCAATGCTATATCGTTGATACAAGCCTTTAATCAGAATTCATTAATCAGCATCATTCAACTCAAATTTCAAAGATGAACCTATTTTTTTATTTTTTATTTTTGCACATGAGTTTCATGACACAATGTATAACAACATGTCAAAAGATTTTGATGCGCCATTGAAATCTTCTTTACCAATTAATTGATCTAATTGATTAATTGATCTGATCTAATTCGATTTTTCATTTAAAGATCATACTTTTTTTAGTCACACTAACAATCAAATTCCGTTTGTAAAGCATATACTTACAACATGAGAAATTCGCAAACCTAGGATGCAATTGCATCAATGCTATTTCGTTGATACAAGTCTTTAATCAGAATTCATTAATCAGCATCATTCAACTCAAATTTCAAAGATGAACCTATTTTTTATTTTTTTTTATTTTTGCACATGAGTTTCATGACACAATGTATAACAACATGTCAAAAGATTTAGATGCGTCATTGAAATCTTCTTTACCAATTAATTGATCTAATTGATTCATTAATTAGCATCATTCAACTCAAATTTCAAAGATGAACCTATTTTTATTTTTTTTTATATTTTTGCACATGAGTTTCATGACACAATGTATAACAACATGTCAAAAGATTAAGATGCAAGATTGAAATCTTCTTTACCAATTAATTGATCTAATTGATTAATTGGTCTGATCTAATTCGATTTTTCATTTAAAGATCATACTTTTTTTAGTCACACTAACAATCAAATTCCGTTTGTAAAGCATATACTAACAACATGAGAAATTCGCAAACCTAGGATGCAATTGCATCAATGCTATATCGTTAATACAAGCCTTTAATCAGAATTCATTAATCAGCATCATTCAACTCAAATTTCAAAGATGAACCTATTTTTTTTTATTTTTTATTTTTGCACATGAGTTTCATGACACAATGTATAACAACATGTCAAAAGATTTAGATGCGCCATTGAAATCTTCTTTACCAATTAATTGATCTAATTTATTAAATGATCTGATCTAATTCGATGTTTCATTAAAAGATCATACATTTTTTAGTCACACTAACAATCAAATTCCGTTTGTAAAGCATATACTTACAACATGAGAAATTCGCAAACCTAGGATGCAATTGCATCAATGCTATATCGTTGATACAAGCCTTTAATCAGAATTCATTAATCAGCATCATTCAACTCAAATTTCAAAGATGAACATATTTTTTTTTTTTCTATTTTTGCACATGAGTTTCATGACACAATGTATAACAACATGTCAAAAAATTTAGATGCGCTATTGAAATCTTCTTTACCAATTAATTGATCTAATTGATTAATTGATCTGATCTAATTCGATTTTTCATTTAAAGATCATCCTTTTTTTAGGCACACTAACAATCAAATTCCGTTTGTAAAGCATATACTTACAACATGAGAAATTCGCAATCCTAGGATGCAATTGCATCAATGCTATTTCGTTGATACAATTCTTTAATCATCATTCATTAATCAGCATCATTCAACTCAAATTTCAAAGATGAACCTATTTTTTTTGTTTTTTTTTGTTTTTGCACATGAGTTTCATGACACAATGTATAACAACATGTCAAAAGATTTAGATGCGTCATTGAAATCTTCTTTACCAATTAATTGATCTAATTGATTCATTAATTAGCATCATTCAACTCAAATTTCAAAGATGAACCTATTTTATTTTTTTTGCACATGAGTTTCATGACACAATGTATAACAACATGTCAAAAGATGTAGATGCGCCATTGAAATCTTCTTTACCAATTAATTGATCTAATTTATTAATTGATCTGATCTAATTCGATTTTTCATTAAAAGATCATACTTTTTTTAGTCACACTAACAATCAAATTCCGTTTGTAAAGCATACTTACAACATGAGAAATTCGCAAACCTAGGATGCAATTGCATCAATGCTATTTCATTGATACAAGTCTTTAATCAGCATTCATTAATCAGCATCATTCAACTCAAATTTCAAAGATGATAATATTTTTATTTAATTTTTTATTTTTGCATATGAGTTGCATTACACATTGTTTTACAACATATCAAAAGCTTTAGACGAGACAGGAAAAGCTTTATTACCAATTAATTGAAGTAATTTTTCATCATATGATTTTATTCGATTTTTCATATCAACATCATACTTCTATGAGTTACTCTAACCATTCAATTTTGTTTATAAAGTATATACTTACAACATGAAAAATTCGAAAACCTAGAATGCAATTGCTTCAATTCGATTTCATTGATACAAGTTTTTAATCAGCATTCATTAATTAGCATCATTCAAGTCAAATTTCAAAGATCAAAGTATTTTTTTAATTTTGTATTTTTTTATATGAGTTTCATTACACATATAATTACAACATATCAAAAGCTTTAGAAGGGGAGGCAAAAACTTCATGACCAATTAATTGATACTCTAACCATTCAATTATGTTTATAAAGTATATACTTACAACATGAAAAATTTGCAAACCTACTATTCAATTGCTTCATAACCAATTAATTGATTCTAATTATTCATGATATGATTCTATTCGATTTTTCATATCAACATCATTCTTCTTTGAGTTACTCTAACCATTCAATTATGTTTATAAAGCATAATATACTTACAACATGAGAAATTCGCAAACCTAGGATGCAATTGCTTCAATGCTATTTCATTGATATATTTATTATTATAATTAATTAAAAATAACCACCTATGTAAATGATACTATTATTGCCAGATAACTCAATATAATAATAACACCAAATATCAAATTCATCGTAGAATTATCTCGGATAAGCGACCGACAATTGTGTGATATTGCACCGTTTTACTCATTTACCTACTCTTTACTCTTTTACCATTTTACTCAGTCATTTTTAATCGTTTCTTCTGACGCTGAATCGTTAATTATTTATAAGCAAATATAAATTGAATTGATTTACTTTATTTTATTAAATTGTTTATAAATTCAGTTGAATCAGAACCAGAATTGTATGATTAAAATGATTGCAGAATTGTATTTAGGTATGGTAAACGCTATAGGCGAGGAAAAACAGAGCTCTAACTCGTCAAATAAAGAAGTTTGCTTCCACGGACGCATAACAAGCTGAATTTTTTACTATACATTAATAACTGTACAAAGATCATATGTGCCAAAGTTTACCGAGATATTCCTGTCGGAACAACCCCAAAAAAATTATGAAACCCCTAAATTAATTTGGTTTTCAAAGTTTTATTAAATGGCCTAAAGGTAACAACAAATCATATTAAAAATATGAAAAAATTCACAGATATGTATTTATATATAGCCTACACTATTAAGTTGTAAAATTATAACTTTTTCATTATTTAGTTGATATAATTTGCAAAAAAATAGGCAAAAAAACACATACATTTTCCGTTGTCCGCGCGTCGTTTGTCACTGTGATCGTAATTATGAACAGAAAAGGCTCAAATCAGTTTCATTCGATAGGTCTATTCATTGGCTAAACACAAAAAAATATAAACCCCCCAAAACGTAAACTTCGTCGCATTGATTTTGCGAAAAACGCCGAGCGCTTCATTCAAAAATGTTTTCGCGCCAAAAAGTAAACTGGACAAAACGATATTATATTGCAGAATATGAGCGAATAAATTACAAATATAAATAAGGGTTACTTATTTTCACATTACAAAATAAGGGTGAAACCCTTAAAAAATATTTTTAATTAGGTAACTACCCCAATATATAAACATTAAAAAAATTTAACATTTATCCATGAAACTGTACTGCCTATATTTTCAAAAATTTTACTTAATTCAGGATCATGTACCCATGTCTAAGGTAATTTATTTATTCTTTGTCAAACCCTCCCTTATTTATAAATTAGGTAGTTTATACAATGTTCCGGTAGAAGTATGAGACCAGTCAGTCCAAAAAAATGGTATTGTCTGGTGATCTGAATTCACGTTAAATTCCTTGAAAATTGGTCGGTGAACTTGTCGCAATAATATCCAGGCGATATCTTTGCTGTTGTTACGAACACATGAATGAATAATCCAGAAATGTAGGCAACTTGTCATAGATAGATGCCATGCATTCTCTGTGGTTCTGGTCGGATAGTTTGCACTACTTCATTCGTTGCAGATTGATCTTAAAACATTACACGGGCCATAACATGGTAGGTGTTTTATCCACCAATAGTCTCCAGATTGATGTCAACCCCCTCCTGAATTAAGTTGCCACCGTCGTTTCTATTCTGTAGACCTGTGGGTACGTATAGTCTAGTCAAGGAAACTAGATGGTTAATACTCTCTCTATCTCTCTCTGCTCCATATAAAAACATGTTTATGTTATGGGTCAGAGAGAGGCCGAGTATGAAACATCTAGTTTCCCTGACTGTACACCTCACCACTGTCCTCAGCAAGTGCTGTTAGGAAAGTGCGTAATTCATAATATCTCGCGCAGAGTCCATACGAGTGAAGGGTGTCTATGAGATTACGACTACCATACTCATGGTGTAATTGAGCGATCAGACCCAAATGAAACATAGGAATTACTTTTTTTGTGTAAAAACGGCGTGAACTGTAAATTAGGCATTCTGCGATTGTCAAATATCGTCGCTTCACTGTTTCGTCTGATTCGAGTTCTGTGCCATCTTCTCTATGTGCTCGCGGATCCATTATCAACTTCAACAATGTAGCCAAACGCTGTGGAACAAATTTTCCATATGTTTGAAGAGACACTTCGGATGGCAAATGATTATTCGGTTGTTGGAATATTATTAATTTCTGTTTGGAAGATTGCAGCAGCATTCCTCAGTATCATGTCGAGCGAATCAGATTGTATTGTCAAATGTCAGGTCATCGGTGACATAGATCGTCGTCTCTTTGGGTCTCGAGTGCACGACATTGCCGAACTTACTCAGTTCGGCACTGTTCTGCCGCGATTGATTCGACGCCTTCTTGTATTAAATATTCTCTGAACTTTTGCAAACTTGAGGAACTACAAAAAAAATCCGTCCGATGATGTTAATAAGCTGCATTGCAATATGCCTGATAACATGGCCTGTGATATCGGGCGTTCACAGCAAATAAATCGGTTTCAAATGTTTAACAGCTATTTCGTCTCATCGTTCTCTGGCAGCAGATAGGGTTTTTGTATGTGATGAAAGTTTCATATTGACAAGTGAAAATTTGTCCCCCCCCCCCCCCCCCCCCTCTTGTGTTCATCTTCGAAGTTGCCACAAATAAAACAATGGAGATTCCAATCAAAAAGTTTGGACGTGTCCCGAGCAATACGTCTTGGATGATACCTCGGGACTCTTCAGAGTGTTTGGACGTGTCCCGAGCAATACGTCTTGGATGATACCTCGGGACTCTTCAGAGTGTTTGGACGTGTCCCGAGCAATACGTCTTGGATGATACCTCGGGACTCTTCAGAGTGTTTGGACGTGTCCCGAGCAATACGTCTTGGATGATACCTCGGGACTCTTCAGAGTGTTTGGACGTGTCCCGAGCAATACGTCTTGGATGATACCTCGGGACTCTTCAGAGTGTTTGGACGTGTCCCGAGCAATACGTCTTGGATGATACCTCGGGACTCTTCAGAGTGTTTGGACGTGTCCCGAGCAATACGTCTTGGATGATACCTCGGGACTCTTCAGAGTGTTTGGACGTGTCCCGAGCAATACGTCTTGGATGATACCTCGGGACTCTACAGAGTGTTTGGACGTGTCCCGAGCAATACGTCTTGGATGATACCTCGGGACTCTTCAGAGTGTTTGGACGTGTCCCGAGCAATACGTCTTGGATGATACCTCGGGACTCTTCAGAGTGTTTGGACGTGTCCCGAGCAATACGTCTTGGATGATACCTTGGGACTCTTCAGAGTGTTTGGACGTGTCCCGAGCAATACGTCTTGGATGATACCTCGGGACTCTTCAGAGTGTTTGGACGTGTCCCGAGCAATACGTCTTGGATGATACCTCGGGACTCTTCAGAGTGTTTGGACGTGTCCCGAGCAATACGTCTTGGATGATACCTCGGGACTCTTCAGAGTGTTTGGACGTGTCCCGAGCAATACGTCTTGGATGATACCTCGGGACTCTTCAGAGTGTTTGGACGTGTCCCGAGCAATACGTCTTGGATGATACCTCGGGACTCTTCAGAGTGTTTAGACGTGTCCCGAGCAATACGTCTTGGATGATACCTCGGGACTCTTCAGAGTGTTTGGACGTGTCCCGGGCAATACGTCTTGGATGATACCTCGGGACTCTTCAGAGTGTTTGGACGTGTCCCGGGCAATACGTCTTGGATGATACCTCGGGACTCTTCAGAGTGTTTGGACGTGTCCCGAGCAATACGTCTTGGATGATACCTCGGGACTCTTCAGAGTGTTTGGACGTGGTCCGAGCAATACGTCTTGGATGATACCTCGGGACTCTTCAGAGTGTTTGGACGTGTCCCGAGCAATACGTCTTGGATGATACCTCGGGACTCTTCAGAGTGTTTGGACGTGTCCCGAGCAATACGTCTTGGATGATACCTCGGGACTCTTCAGAGTGTTTGGACGTGTCCCGAGCAATACGTCTTGGATGATACCTCGGGACTCTTCAGAGTGTTTGGACGTGTCCCGGGCAATACGTCTTGGATGATACCTCGGGACTCTTCAGAGTGTTTGGACGTGTCCCGAGCAATACGTCTTGGATGATACCTCGGGACTCTTCAGAGTGTTTGGACGTGTCCCGAGCAATACGTCTTGGATGATACCTCGGGACACTTCAGAGTGTTTGGACGTGTCCCGAGCAATACGTCTTGGATGATACCTCGGGACTCTTCAGAGTGTTTGGACGTGTCCCGAGCAATACGTCTTGGATGATACCTCGGGACTCTTCAGAGTGTTTGGACGTGTCCCGAGCAATACGTCTTGGATGATACCTCGGGACTCTTCAGAGTGTTTGGACGTGTCCCGAGCAATACGTCTTGGATGATACCTCGGGACTCTTCAGAGTGTTTGGACGTGTCCCGAGCAATACGTCTTGGATGATACCTCGGGACTCTTCAGAGTGTTTGGACGTGTCCCGAGCAATACGTCTTGGATGATACCTCGGGACTCTTCAGAGTGTTTGGACGTGTCCCGAGCAATACGTCTTGGATGATACCTCGGGACTCTTCAGAGTGTTTGGACGTGTCCCGAGCAATACGTCTTGGATGATACCTCGGGACTCTTCAGAGTGTTTGGACGTGTCCCGAGCAATACGTCTTGGATGATACCTCGGGACTCTTCAGAGTGTTTGGACGTGTCCCGAGCAATACGTCTTGGATGATACCTCGGGACTCTTCAGAGTGTTTGGACGTGTCCCGAGCAATACGTCTTGGATGATACCTCGGGACTCTTCAGAGTGTTTGGACGTGTCCCGAGCAATACCTCTTGGATGATACCTCGGGACTCTTCAGAGTGTTTGGACGTGTCCCGAGCAATACGTCTTGGATGATACCTCGGGACTCTTCAGAGTGTTTGGACGTGTCCCGAGCAATACGTCTTGGATGATACCTCGGGACTCTTCAGAGTGTTTGGACGTGTCCCGAGCAATACGTCTTGGATGATACCTCGGGACTCTTCAGAGTGTTTGGACGTGTCCCGAGCAATACGTCTTGGATGATACCTCGGGACTCTTCAGAGTGTTTGGACGTGTCCCGAGCAATACGTCTTGGATGATACCTCGGGACTCTTCAGAGTGTTTGGACGTGTCCCGAGCAATACGTCTTGGATGATACCTCGGGACTCTTCAGAGTGTTTTCAGGTGTTCAGAGCTTCAGAGCTGAATGAAATCTAATTGGAAATTCGGCAGTTTATTTCTTACTCTTTACTAAAATCTGTTTGGCAATATTGTCATTTCTGACTTGGAATGATTTAAAGAGTGTAATTAGTCTTTTATGAGTTATTATGCGGCAGTATCTTGCTTTTTAAGTGCCTTAGTATAGGCCCTTGGTGCCATTGCAAAACACACAGGCGGTTTCATCCACAAAATAGAGGTGTGTAGGTATACGTGTAGCTCGGTTTCCCTGGAGGGACCAGCAACACTAACATGATCTGATTGGATAAGATAGAATGCAATTATTGCATTTTCTAGTTTTATATCATATTCGTGTGAAAAGTGAAACATTTTAAGCAAAGTTACTCATTCCAGTTGCTAAGTAAAAACATGAATTTAAACACTTAAAATCACTGCACTAACTTACATGATGTGTCCACACAAAAAAAAAAAAAAAAATATTATTACTATTTCATATCGCAATTGAAGATATTTTGTATAAAATGAGCTATACTGAAGACCTGTCACTCAGCAAAGGCTCAATCTCACTGTTCTTTCTCAATCCTCGAAAACGCTCAAAAGTGGAAAATTTGTTTCTAGCTAGTGTTTTAAGATGGTAATAAATATATTTTATGAAAATAAGGATAGATAAAGTGTCGGCATAAAAGTTAATTGTCACTAAGAGCAAAGAAATATTAAAGAGTTTCATGAGGGGAACTCCAGCCTCTTGTGAGTTCAGACCAAGAACCTCCTTGGTCCAGACACCCTCCCACCCCCAGCCCTTGGCAGCACACGTGGCCACTTGAATTGTAATAAATAAGACACCTACCCTGATTAGAGGTGATAACTGGGGCACAAATGATTTTTGTAAATTTCGTACATTGCGTAAGTTAAATTAATCTACTGATTGCATACTTTATTATTGTATACAATAAATTCATAAATGAGGGTTGGTTTGATGAATCAATAAATTATTTTAAAAAGGTTCATATTTGTGAATTAAATCAAGAAAAATTGCTGTAAATATATGTAAAGCACAATTTCATTGAGAAAAAAAAAATACATTAATTACTTATAATTGGGGTAGTTACCTAATTAAAAATATTTTTTAAGGGTTTCACCCTTATTTTGTAATGTGAAAATAAGTAACCCTTATTTATAATTTGTAATTTATTCGCTCATATTCTGCAATATAATATCGTTTTGTCCCGTTTACTTTTGGCGCGAAAACTTTTTTGAATGAAGCGCTCGGCGTTTTTCGCAAAATCAATGCGACGAAGTTTACGTTTTGGGGGGTTTATATTTTTTTATGTTTAGCCAATGAATAGACCTATCGAATGAAACTAATTTGAGCCTTTTCTGTTTATAATTACGATCACAGTGACAAACGACGCGCGGACAACGGAAAATGTATGTGTTTTTTTGCCTATTTTTTGCAAATTATATCAACTGAACAATGAAAAAGTTATAATTTTACAACTTAATAGTGTAGGCTATATATAAATACATATCTGTGAGTTTTTTCAAATTTTTAATATGATTTGTTGTTACCTTTAGGCCATTTAATAAAATTTTGAAAACCAAATGAATTTAGGGGTTTCATAATTTTTTGGGGGTTGTTCCGACAGGAATATCTCGGTAAACTTTGGCACATATGATCTTTGTACAGTTATTAATGTATGGTAAAAAATTTAGCTTGTTATGCGTCCGTGGAAGCAAATTTTGAAATCTTGCCTCTACTTTGCTCGCCTACTATTCTGTATACATGTCATTATACAGTGTATACGTGCAACGCGTTGATGATAACCCAGCAAACACACGACTGTCAGTTTTATGCCGGACCTGTATCATACCGATGACGGAGTGTCGGCAACGGCGATGGTGCGTCGCATGTAGATACCGATTTGATGCCGGCCCACTACTGACAAGCGGATATATCAGCACTCGGACAGTGTTCTGCTATCGGGCCAGTGCCGCACTGGCTGACACTATTCAGATATATCCGCGTGTGTCACAATGCCGGTGTCGGGCCGGTGTCTTCTGCCAGACACTGTTCAGATATGTCCGCGCGGTGTCACCATGTCGGTGTCGGGCCGGTGTCTACTGGCGGACACTCTGTGGATATGTCGGCACGGTGTCCACATTGTGCCGGACCGATGTCGACGGGAGCGCGCGCGTTTCGAACATGTTTTCCACGTGCCGTCGCATCTCTGTCGTACTGATGCCGGCCCGACACTCGTTGGACACAAATATGACACTCTCAATTTGCCAACACAAGCCATGGCGGCCTATAGCATTTTCATGCAGTATTTAGAAGAGTTTAATAGTGAAACAAAAATCAAGAAATATGCCTCATATTGCAACGAAACAGTCTGATTTTGCAAAATAGAGTAGATTTTGTATTTCTAATACATTTTATAACTTTTGATTGAAGTTTTACCCATTCATATTTGTTTTAAATCAGTTTAAAATTTGTTGTATCCGCACGATGCTGGCCCAGTGCAAAACCGACACAAAAAGGACATCAAGAATCAATTATCTTTTAATTGCACTATTCAGCACATCAATTATCAAGGTGAAGCTATATAAATATAAAGATTATTTCATATAGTTTATTAAACATCAACAGTTATTTTAGAAAATCGCACAATGAAATTTAAATTAATTGTTTTGTGTTAGTTATTTCAAAATAAAACGAATGATAGGGGCAAAGACACGTTCGTGTCTTTTCGGTTCGGCCTTCGGGAGCTCGGTTTCGTGATGGGGTGGATGGGTGAGGGAGGTCATTCAAGCAGTCCAACGGTTTTTATCTTGACTACAAGTTTGATTTTTGATGCTACACTACAAGAAGCAAAGATACCACTGCTAATCAACTGCTACCCACCAGAAGACAATTGTTAATTGCAGGGTAAGTACCAATTTCTTAACATGTAGTGCAATAATGTAACTGTGTCTCTAAATGAACTAACAGCATGTAAAAACGTCCCGCATTACGCGTACCTCGACTCGCAATTTTCTCTCTTTCCAAATAATTTAAGTTGTTTGCAGCAGATTCTGTACAAGAGGGTAGTATAATTACATTACGGAAACATACAAATAATTTTAGTTGTACAGATCTCCGTATTTAAAGGTATTAATATGTTAATTAAATTTTGTCCTACCCAATTTTAATACCATTTTAATTTAATACCATTCAAATTATGTAACATCTTCAAAATTAAAAACCGGACAATTATTCTACGTCTCTTAAAAATAAAGTATTAGTAAGCATTAAGAGTGCTCACTAAGCTTTGGGCAACTAAATCGGGTCTCCAAATGAGGGGAAATAACATCCGTCATAAAAAATGTAATTTGAAACGAATCGTTAATTGTTTTCGGCTCTGGATCTCAAGAGCTCGTAAAATGGGTCGTAAAATATCACGAGTGCAAAATAACATAAACAAACTGTCACTATTTCCTTTTAAACAGCGAGAGCACAGCAACCGAGACATTTCGATCAACCTTTTATTTTCAATACTCATTGTATGTTGTACAACACTTTTTTTTTATAAATTTCATAAAATACATTTTTATAGATAATATTATTAGTACTATAAATTATTAATGCAATAAGATTTATTACACGAAATTAATACTGACTTGGCCAGTCGGTTGCGAATTAGAAGGCCTTAGATTATTATGATGTGGAACTTCTCCTGACATGATTTATAATTGTAAACAGGATTCGATTAAATAAACACGAAATTAATAAATGTATTATTATTACCAAAAATGAGTAATGTGACCAACCAAAACAAATGCCATTGCCAAGCAGCCAAAGCCATACAGGTCGAGCCCGGGCCAGATCTAATTGTTTTATTTTCCTTCATCATCACGTATTCATCAACTGTGCTTACCGGCGAAATATGGTTGGAAATTGTCTAAAATTACATTTTAATTATCAGGAATTATAAATTAATTTTATTTTCTAATAAATCACCTCGGATCTTCTTCAAATTTTGGGAATTTCGATTGATTTTTTGGAAAGATGATGAACTAATTTATAGGGCCCAGTGTAAAAAGTCTCTAAGTCACATTTTGGCCGTTTTAAGTTGATCTATTTCTCACTAATTCAAATACGCTCTATTTTATGCGACTCATTTTGAAAATTTAAAACATTCGTCATTTTGTAGTGTGGTCCTTCACACTTCCAGTGTATAAAAAGTCCCTAAGTCCGTAAAAATAACGGCTGTAACAATATTTAGAGGTAAGTTTGACCAACAGAGTATTATTTTACGTTATTGTTACATATTTACATGATTTCTATAGTTTCATTCATACACCAACCAAATTGTACGTAACTAGGAAAACGCTCTGTGTAACGCGTTGACGAGCGAGCACGGATACGCGCAACACTTCGAACCGAAATTCTGTCTATCGAAAATGCATTAAAACTTAAAAACCAATAATTCTTGAATTTCTTCACAGACTTGTATGAAAATCTCACAAAATTCCTAAAATATTTCCCAATAATCATGCAAAGTTTTAAGTTGATCGATCAAACGGTTCCTTGTTGATTTTAAAAAAATCACAGGATCTCGCAAAACACACTTTCAAAAGATTTTTTTTTTTTTAAAAGTTCACGATATCACGAAAGGACGTTTAATTGTCTTTCAAATTCATTTTTTTAGGGTTGTTGTAGCTCCAACGCAAGCCAAGATATTCTATGTTCTTCGTACATACAATATTTTGAATTGTGATTATTCACCCCAAGTTCGTGACCTTGTAACTTAATACATCCGGTGGACAAAAACGGGAAAAAAAGATTTTCTAACTCATATCAATATGCCCCATCAGCATGCCAAATTTTAAGAAAATCGGAGCTTTTTATTATGCCACAAGACCGTGTTGAAATTATGTGGAATTACCTACACTAAAGAGTCATTATATACGAGGTATTCAACCCCTTTTTTATCGGAGAAATATGACAAGTTTGTGATTTGAAGAAGATGAGAGAAGAGGGCAAAACTTTCCATGGCAAAGTTGTAGATATTCAAATTTAAAAATGTGGTGAAAATTTGAATTAGTGGAAATCAAAATTTAAGTAATTGTTATTCGTCCTCAATTCAAGAGCTACTCAACATAACACCATGGACGTTTTATGTGTAAATTATGTGAAACAAAAACTAAAGCCATTTAATTTGGATAAATGAGGATAAGCCCTATATTTATTTCACTGCCGCACATAACGTTATACTAAAGAAAAAAGCTCAAATTTAACAATGTATCAAAATGTGCTCAAGTTCTTGCCCGATTTGGATGAAAATTAGTAAAATCTGATTAAATGTTAGTCCTGCAATATTTGAACTTGATCGGACAAACGGTAACTCAACTATTCCTTTCAACCAAAGGTTTAATTCAAAAAATATATAAGTACCTACACGTAACCACAGGTATGGCCGTATAGTGTGTGTGCAAAATTTCAAGTCGATTAATTGATCATTGAGACCTTTGCTGACCAGGAAAAACAGAAAGAAACGAACAAAAATAAAAAAGAAGAAACAAAAATCACAAACATCGAAAGTACAGTGAGAGTACCACAGTACAACGCTTGCAATGTTTAATTGCTACCAGGGTTTTCATAATTAGCGCAAATAAGCGATTCTGGCAAGATGTAACAGAATTACATCTTGAGCAAATATTTTTATTTTATAAAAGTATGCCCTTTATAATCTAGTCACAATATCTAGTGCAGTCGTGTTTCTTGTTTTCTCGAACAGATTTTCAACGATTTTCCAACGATGTACCAAAGAACACATAAATGTGCTCTTTGGTAGATCGTTGGAAATATCCATCAACAAATAATAATAAAAATAAAACTGGGAAAATGTACTTTTTTCAATAATAATAGGTATACAAAATTTCATGGGACGTTTTGGCGGAAAGAGCGATGTGTGACATTTCATCATTACATGTGATGACATTTACATTTTGACGCCAATGTCGATTTTACGGATTAAAATTGATCAGGATTATATCAAGTTTTGTAAATAATTTTATTTGAAAACTACTTATTTACAAGTAAATAAATATAGTACCTAGGTACATATTTATTATATATAATATAGTACCTATAGGTACTTATTTATTGGCATAACTCAAGGTGAATGAAAAAAGGACTCGACTAGCATTCTCCCATATCAAAATAAAAATTGGCAACAAACTATACACACATAATAAATATATTATGCAATATGCATCATTATTTCCTGAAACATATTTGCAAACAAAATTGGGATAGGTATGTTTTCAGGCTTCCTATCTATCCTCGTGCAATTTATCGCTTCATTAATAAGAAGATTTTTTGTGCGATATATATATAAAACCGTATAATTTTCATGACAATGACATTGTAATGTTTTTCATGACAATAATACTCTTTGATAATACGTTTTAAAATAGGTTTCTCAAAAACCACCTTATTTCATTAATAAGGTGGATTTGTCGGTAATAAATTGTTGATAGGTATGAATATCATCCAATCATGGACGATTGATCATTATTATACATTATTTCCGTATAATAGTCATTGAAGTATTTGATGACTTCATGTCAGAAACTTTTGTAGAGAGCAAAAAAAGGGTCAGACCATAAAACCGAACGAATCATAACATGTCACTCTCGGCAGAATTTTAATTACGGCCGCTGCTGGTATACGACTTTGTTTACGACTCCCCTTTCCACTCACAAGAAATTGTAACTCAGAAAAAGATTTCAGATGCACAAATAATCGAATTTGTAGGTGCAGGGTTTTGATAGTGTATTTACCCCAAATTAGTTGATTTTTTAAATTTAGTTTCCCAAAATATGTACGTAGGCACCTTTGAAGATCAATTATTAATATTCACTATGTGAAAGCCACAATAAATGACTAAAGCATGCCGTTTTATATATAATTTATTTAATTTAAGGGTTGTTTGGGTGTTTAGGGATAAGCATTATGAAACCAAGTTAAAAACAAATACCTCCAGACATTCACGGGTCAGACTTTCAAAAGTATACTGGCGCAAACGGAGTTAAAATATATAATTTTTTGATTAAAAAGAATGAACCCAACTAATACATCCGATCTATAACAAAACTAGTCAAAACTCACTTTGAAAAACCCACTTAACATATTTCAACATATATTTCAAGCATATTTCACCCCCCCCCCCCCCCCCCCCGTCATCGTGTCCTTGCTTGTCTATAGAGGATGGGAGCGGGGGAAGGGTATGGGGAGTTGTTTGCTTCCCTCCAAGGTTGCTTTGACCATTGACAATAGAAAGGGATAGAGTACCTGCGCTTAAAAAACGATGTATCAAAATTATCAATAATTGAGAAATTGATGTGCACGATCACCTAGATTTAAGGACAATTAATGTATTCGTTTTTTATTTTTGAAAATCGATTAACTATTACCTAGTTAAATTAGAAGTAAAATGTCACACTAACGTTCACTTATTTTTATGAACAATGAATGAATGTTTTATGTACGATGATTAATTTAAAAACTATCAACACGGGGGGCATTGGGGGAAAGAAAGTATTTTAAGTTGTGATTATCTTGATTGTAGGTAATAGTTAAAGTGTTCGTTCATCATCAAAACAAGTTTTAAATTTTTATTGATTGTATGAAAATTGTTTGTGTTTTAGTTGCTGCTCTGCGAAATAAGATCCTACACAACTGTATGAAGTAAGATGATGTCTACGCTGGTGCCTTGGCTGCGAAACGCATCAGACTTGAATTTACGTTCGTAATTTTTGTATATTTGTGTCAATCAATTCTAAACCCAATAAATAAATAATTCGTTTAAATCAAAATTAATTATTTCCTCCCTTCGTTTCCCTGAAATAATAATTAAAAAAATTAATCAATTAATTAATTACCAATAAATAATCAAATTATGAATATTTAGTAGGAAGGGGGTGGGGGAAGGGGCGGGATTCAATGCAGGAATGGTATCCGCATTGTATCCGATATGTAACGGAATGGTGTCCAAAATGTAACAGAATGGCGTCCGATATGATATCAGAATGGCGTCCGAAAGATATCAGAATTCTGTCCGCAATGTGTCAGAATAGTGTTCGAAACGTATCGTTTTGATGCCGGGCCAGTGTAGTACGCTCATCTAGTCTTTTAGTGAGTGTCATATTCGTGACGGAATGGACGCGGATATGTGACTGCTTGGTGTCCGCTGTCCGATAACAAATAGGAGGCGGCCCGGCGGACACAATTTTGCCGGGCCAGTGTCAACGTGCGACACCGGACCGGCGCCGTTGGTAGGCATCGGCCCGGTACAAATCTGATACTCTGTGTTTGCTGGGAAGCGATCATCGATATGGCTGACACGTTATATATACATGCATAAGAAATGAAAACTATACTAAGGTCAACCTTTTTCTTACTGGGGGGTCTGGAGACGGAGGTAAAGGAAGCAACCCAGCAGGGCGCCAAGTGACCACCAAACTCAACCAAAGACAACGAGGGAGGGTTGCTCGTTGATCTCAACTTGTTAACTAGTTAACAAAAATTGACAAAAACAGATTAACCAAAACTAGACTATTTATCAGAATATTTTTATCAGATTATATTATATCATATGATATTATTGATAGTATGTTATGTTATCAAAGCGCATTTATTTACAAATAGCGTAGTATATTCCACCTAAAAAAAAATCTCGAAAGTCATCTATTAACAGTTGTCACTTTCTTAATCATAAGAAATTGAAATTATAGTAATGAAAAAAGTATCTATTGAAAAATTTTAATGACGAAACTTGAGAGATTTCTTCATATTTTCAAATATTTAATCGGAATCACGAGGAGAACTGAATGAATTATTCATACATTATTCAATTCATTTAAAAGCAAAATAAAAAACAAGGTTTGGAGCAATGATTTTTTATCGACCACAATATATTTTCTTTCTTTCGCTATTTTATCTTTTGTCTTGTGAATTGTGATGCCCTCTTCCTCACACGTTGCTCCAAGCTGTTTAAAAATTTAATATACATTTTAATATGCTAAAAATTTATTTGATTGATAATTGTTGAAATTTGGAGGCTTCTTTTATGTCAAATTCAGGCATAAACATAATTGTGTAGCGCTTGCGAAAAGGTTCAGAAAACATTAGCTTATTTATAGCCATCAATTTATAGATCTCAATACCTATAGGCGTGGAGATGTTTCGCAGTCTTTTTACAAGTTTTTATTTTATGAGTACCTTCCTTTAGTACTATACCCTCACGCACGAGTCACGACAGACCTACTCCCAAACCTATATTTCCAATGTTAATCGTCCTTCGAATCATGATGATTGCGTAGTTCCCTCAGTCAAAGAGCCAATGCTGGGGTGTCCTAAAAAAAGCCAGGACCACCTCCTTCCTTTCATATGTCCATTCTTCCCCTGTATTTTAATCATCTCTAATAGTCACCTATCGTCTTTATGAGCCTAGTTGCTGATAAGTGTGACGTTTAAACAATTAGGTGTATTATATGAGCGACATACTGTCTTTTGACTCTTTTGGCTAGCTGCGATCTCTCTTCTTTTGGTTCTTGATGCGATCGTTACGAATCACATCTTTTGGCTAAATTATTGCAGTTTATTTTTTTGAAGATACTTGCCCAAATGGTTGACAAGTCAGCATCATCAAGACCAACTTTGTCAATTTTTTATTTTTTTTAATTATAGCTGCAGTGTGCAGTCTAATGTATAAAACATTCTCAAGTGTTGCTGAAGCTTGGAGGGTATAATATATGCAAATACTACCCAACCCCATTGGTATTGCATGGAATTTTTTATTCTATACATCGATATTTGAGAATGCTGATTGCTGAGCTATTCATTGGGAAACGCTGTAAAGAATTATTTTGATCAAGATGTTGCGCACATATTCTATTATTGACAGTATTCAGTATTCAGTATTTTTATTTAGTAATAAATACATTTGTGTTTACAGTAATTTCTTATACCCCAGTAAGAAGGAACTTCTTGTCTCGGGGTAACGAAGAAAACGTTACGTAACGAAGACCGGTAACGAAGACCGGGGCAACAGAACGATAACCTGACAATATTTGAAAATTATTGCATAAACTTGGCATTGGATAAACGTCAAGAGCCAAATGCTGGGAAGGTTTCACAAAAGGGTCACGATCACCTCCTTCTCTCCAATCCTTTCTTCCCCTGTATTCAATTTATAGTCACCCGTCTTTATGAACCTAGTTGCTGAAAAGTGCGACGTTAAAACAATATTCTATTATATATATTATATAAGCAACTAGACTGTCTTTTGACTCTTTTGTCTCTGCGATCACATTTTTCCAGTCTTGATGCGATCGATACAAATCACACCTTTTGGCTAAAATATTCCAATTTATCTTTTTAAGATTGTCTAATTGGTTGAAAAGTCATCATCATCAAAACCAACTTTGTCAAACATTGTTTTAAAAACACATTCTCAATTGAATGAGGCGAGCCTTTTGGTATTGCATGCAATTTTTTATTCTATACGAGTACATTGATATTTGACAATTACCTATCAATTGATCTGAACGATAACTTGACAAATATTTGAAATTTATTGCATAAATTTGGCATTGCATAAACTTTAGTCTAATATAGTTGTATAGTTTCTACACATGGTAGAAGAACATATTCCTGTTTACGGAGTGACCTTTACATTATTGAGCGAGCGTAGCGAGCGTCACCACGGTACTCTTATGGCACTTTCTCTGTGTGTGTTTTTTTTTTTTTTTTTTTTTTTTTTGTGGTCACACTCCAGGTCAAACCGCTCAAGCAATCAATCTGAAATTTTGTACACATACTAACGTACTATGCGGTCCCTGGGATAGTTTTTGAACGGGATCCCGTGATTGGTTCAAATTTAAAAAATATTATCTTTCGATTGGTTTGTTTTATCAATTTGAAATTTTGACAAGTCATTAATACAAAGTTTCAGCCAAATCCTCCCATTGGTTAAAATTTAAAACCATCTTTACTGTGATGTTTGACATTTAAACTAGGACCGTTTGACCGATCAACTTAAAACTTTGCATGGTCATTGGGACCAACATTATCTGTGTTTTTGACAATTTTCAGACAAATCTGTGTTTAAATCTAAAAGTTATTGACATTTTACGGACATTTTGCTTGTTGCTATGGATCACGAACATTTACGCCTCAGTTCCGATGTTCCAAGGTAGTTAGAACAGAAACTTTCAAACGCATAATGACACTAATAATCAACAGATCGATCGATCTGATATTGTGTAAACACACTTATATCATATGAGTGGTCCCAGGTATAGTTTTTGAACAAGATCATGTGATTTTTGAAAATTAACAAGGAACCATTCAATCATAACTTTTCAGGTTCAATCGATCAACTTAAAACTTTACATGCTTATTGGGACTAATATTTTTGGATTTTTTGAAGATTTTCATACCAGTCTGTGACGAAATTAAAGAATTATTGGCTTTTAAAGACATTTTCAATAGACAGAATTTCGGTTCGATGTGTTGCGCATATCCGTGCTCGCTCATCAACGCGTAACACAGAGTGTTTTCCTAGTGGTTATTGGTTCTACACCAATCTTCTAACATTTTGTCTTTATTCATTTTCCAGTGTTTGAATCATGGCGGGGTCAGGAATCTAGGTGGCAACAAATACAGAATAATTTAAAAAGGGAAGTGCGATGTATTCTTGTAATTCTGCACCCACATCCTTGAGTTGGGTCACGTTAGCTTCCTTTTGAATCACTTTACTCGAATAACAAATTAATTTATGAATACATTCAGAGACCCCTGTTAAAGGATAAAAAAACTAAATGTACACAATTTTCGTCGGAGTGTAAAGTCGAAATTGGCATAGAAATTGAATAGAAACTGGCCCTTAGTGGCATGAAATGTTTTTAACCGGGCCGTTCGAATGCAGTCTAAAATACGTGAGACCTGTAACTACAGACATTTCTATCTGATTATCTATCAGTACAAAACAGATTTCTTTTCCACTTCAGGCATTTACTGTAATGTACAGTTTAATCATTTCGTAAAACATTTATAACGTCTCTATAACTATTTTACCACTCAATTCTTTCTCAATTTCTTTCTCGTTTGGTCGATTTTATGCCATGAAAGAGCACTTTTTGGACTTTTTTTTGGCTAAACAGCATTGAAAATACTCCCAGAATTGACATTGACACAATAATGAATGATATTAAACGAATTTTCTATATTTTTATCCAACCCTACAAACACTGGGCGGCCCGGGCTTCTGCCCATCTAGCGCCCAAGTGGGACGTCCCGGGCGGGAACTACTAGGGCATGCCCTGGGCCTGCCCAACGGAGCCCAACCGATCCGTTTTATCTGGCTGTAAAATTTCTAGGAATGTCCCGTCTTGGTCCCGCCCGGGAATGGCTAGGGACGGCCCGCTCGGGCGCTACGACTGTTTGAATTTAAGCTGCTCTAATGACTTATTTTTTTCATATTTATAACTTCATTTCTATAATAATTACATCTACATTTCACATGGATATATTGATTTAAGAATAAATATGTTTACAATTCCAAAGCAAAGTATTCATACCATTTTAAACGTTATTAGTAAAGTTTCTTTTATGAACTCGGCAGTCGGCCATCTTCGTGAATCAACTTGTTTCCGTTCTCCCTTCTTCATTTCAAACGCGGCGTTTGACGTTTGTTGATATTTTACTGAGTGTCATGAGTGTGTAGTTTACGTCCTTTTGAGTGATTTTGAATGTGATTTCAATTATTATCTGTGTCCGTGAATGCAGTGTTCACTGCTGAATAGTTTGTCTCAGTTCATACCATTTAATGTGACACAAATCGTGAAATAATTACAGTTTTGTTGTGCCTCTTTTGCTTGGATTTTCATCACAGAGCCATACAACCCATTGAAGGTGAGTCTTCATCACAACTACATAAGTATCCAGGCATTAATCGTTGTTACTTTAGTTTTGTATATGCTGGGGATACTAATAAACCAATAGGTAGTGTGACCAATGTTCAGTAAACATTAACCTCACATGTAAATTTTTGAAATGTAGCAATTTATGCAAAGTAAAATTTCCAACTAGGTAGGACCTAGGTAACTAGGTAGTTTAGGTATTTATAAAATAAATAAAGTAGGTAAACAGTTTGCTTGGCGTGGTAGTCTATACATATCAGTGGTAGTAGTCAGTAGGAACCCTACCTGTAGGTACCTAGTACGTACCTCCGCCTATTTTGGGAATATTTTCACCTCTCCATTAACCAATAACCATCCCACATACCTACCAAGGTACCTACTGCAGTTTTAATAATGTTACTTGTTAAAGGTGAATCTACTCTGGAAGAAAATAGGCTATTAAGATATCGAACTCCAGAAACAAAGCGCGTATTCGTCCTGCGAGCGAACCAAGCTGTATCGTCAAACCGAGCCGAAACATTAAGAACCGAACCGAGCAGAGTGGTAAATATTTTCATTATATTTAATTATTTAACTTTATCAAGGATTTTAGATATACAGCAATTATTTTTGTTTATGTAGGTACCTTACAAGGCCAATAACAAACATTTTTGTTGTGATCCGAAAGTAAAAATTATGTTGCATGGAAATTACATTCTTGTCGGAGGTAGTAGATACATACATTGAATGGTGGTCCCGCTTCATTCAAATACGTAGTAAAATTTTTGAGATTGAATGTTGTCATCCAAAAAAATAAACCGCACCTTTTGAATTTCCTCTAACGCGCCGGTGGTAAGAGAGCAGCCATTCCATGCGAATGCAGACATATGCCACATAATACATATGACTGCTGAATTATTAAATGTAAATAATTCAGCATGTTTTTATATTAAATTCATGGTATTTTCTTGCTGATTCCAAATATATAATCAGTTTTGTGCTAAGTTTGAATAGTTATTTTGTTATCAGTAAAATTGTGGGACCGCATTTAAATTTAAATTTCGTGTCGAACCATGTAAATTACATAAAAAATTCAGAAGGCTGCACAATGATCCTAACTATTTTTATTTTGATGAATAAGATGCTGAACATAGCATCTTACACCCGTACACCCGTAACACGGAATGGCTGAGAGGAAATTAATTTGAGTTGCTAACTTTCACCTTACTTTTTGTAGGTTCTACAGATTCACCGTGAACTTGCCCTGCTCTTATTCTAGAGTCGATTTAATTGCCTACCTACTTCAATTAAAAAGTAAATTTACTTCTTGGCAAATTAGCGAGAATTCTGAAGATGCACAGGACTTGGGACTTCGTCGAGTTAATGGATTAAATGTTACCTACCCTACAGATGTAATGATTCAGAACTCTCTGATGGTAAGCCACATTTTAGTATTTTATATGTGTAGTATTTCCTCTAACCTTACCTTACCTATAAATCACATTTATGCAATATAGAATGTTTCAAATTTTTATTGGGGTTTTAAATAAATAGTGTACCTAATGGTAATAATTTTACCTCAAGTGATTATTGTGGCAGGTCACACAACACAAAAGTGATTTTTGTATTATTCATTGCCAAGAAGTTTACCTATCCTATCAATTTACAAATTCTTCATTGAATCCATCTTTCTTTATTTTTAGGGATCACTCTGTGCCAAAAATTCAATTTTTAAAATTTTTGTAAAGACTGTTATTTGCAGCTATCTGCTATTGCAGTTATTTACATAAATAGTTTCTTGTGTAGTAGGTAGAAACTATTTGCTAGGCAGCCTCATGCTCAAAAGAAGTTGCATCCACGTAGATTGCGGATCAGTCCTCGACACCACAAGACCGTGTGCTAATAATTTATGGATGGAATCCAGTATCTGGCCATTAAATCGGAAAATTCTTTTGAGCATAGCATAATAATAGTGTTAAATATTGACAAAATTAACAAGATCTTACTGATAACAAGATCTTGTAAATGTTGGACTTTCATTGGTCTGACCGAATAAAAATTTACACAAAAAATAAAAAACACTTCTAACAATACGCTGCATGATCTTGCTAAACTTTTCAAGATCTTGTATAAATCTTGTTTAGGTTAGAATCTGCAATCTGTACCTACAATAATAAATAATTGCAAATATCTTGCGAACATTATTAGTACAAGGTACATTACCTACCTAAATACTTTGCAATCTTATTTTTTCAGATAAAAGAAATACGTATTCAAGAGCATTCATTTTCTTGAAAAACTGAAGATGAAAAATTGTGCCAACATATCCGTGAGTGAAGTAAAATCCGAATTGTGTCTTGTCGATAAAGAGACAGCGTGCCAGACTTACTGCCAGGTAGTACCCACCTCAGAATGTTTTGATACTATGTGACGTGTGAAGGTTGAAGGACATTTAAATTATGCTTTTTAGATTTTTGTGTTTGCAATTTGCACTGAGAATATAACAATATGAAAGTAATCAGTATGGTCTTTATCATAGATGCACTGTTAATAATGCATAGAAAATTATTTGCGCATGATGATAACTGCAGATGTTAGGTACAAATATTTTTAGTTTGTTTATTGTCGACATATTTTGCTGCATACATATTTAAAGTTTTGTTTGTTACCTACTTAATTGTCATGCAAATGAAGCTATACCTACCTACTAAAGTGGAGTTTTTCTCTCTATACCTATATCGGCAAACGCGGTATCTTTTCAAAGGCCATTCATCCATTGTCAATAGCTCAAAAACATGACACTTTCTAACAAGCTACATGGTTCGGCTACATGCCGTGTTTTATGGTCTCCAAATCCCAACCCTCCCCTGTTGTCAAATATGGTCAAATGTTTCTTAAAATATGAAAAGAGGTAGGACATCTTTCTAAACCTCTCAAATGTGTGGTATTTGGCATCAATGCACAGTTGTAAAAATTGCCCTCCCTGCCCCTGACTTGATACCTGGCTCATCTCTATAAATTTACAACCTGCCAAAATAAACACTTGTTCCTAGTCAAGCTCCATTGTGCAAATTCTGAGTGGAAATCAATGGAAACTTTCAAATAGGTATAGAGAGAAAAACCCAACTATACCAGATAACTTACCTACCTACTTAATTTGCAATTTTAAGTGATGTGGTAGTATAATCTTTTACAATAATATACGTTTATATTATATGAAACTGTTTTTTTTAAATTTTCGTGTTTTCCTGCTCTTTATTATTCCTAAAATTCAATTGCAGTGAATCTCCTATGTGTAGCATTTTATTTTTTGTAATTTATCAAAACAATATAGTAAGTAAGTAGGGAATACGTGAAAAAATTATTATTGAAACGATTCAATCGTCCTGTAAGAGATTATCAAAAAATAATTGCTAATTTCAAAATCCAACAACCGATTCATATAAACAAAAATTATGGATCTTTTTATCCTTCTTCATTTTTTTATGAATAAGGTAGGTAATACTTAAGTCTCGTGAAATTTTGTTCCAGTAAGTTTTTAAATATCAACGCAAATAATTACTGACATTTGTCACCCGCGAAATGTAAAAAATTAATTCATGCAAATGAAATTCAATTATAATGGGACTTTTGGCGGGAAAAACGACGTATTACAAGAATCCACTTACACTGATGTGTTACCATTGTGGATCATCTGTCAATTTTCTGTAAATTTTCCTGTTTAAAGTTATCAAACTTTGTAAATTCATTCCTTGAAAACTATTCATCCCACAGCAAAAATAAAATCACATCCGTGTTCAGCAACATATCAACTTTCATAAAATAATGGTCTATTATTCTGAAATCTGAATTTCACGAGACTTCCCCATTATGTGACAGTCAAGTTGAGGATTTCAAATGATCCCAAAATATTTCCTCCAAATAAAAATGCGTTAAAAATAAAAACAGTAGGAGGTACCTTAGGTAATGTGTCAGGTCAGTGGAACAGCTTTCAAACAATAGGGAAACATGGCGAGATAAAATAACTTCCAATAACCACTGATTAACTTTATAATATACCGGCTATTTTTTTTTTATTAATATTTGACCATTTATTCAAATATTCTAATGTGTTTGAGTAGGCACCTAGTAAGTACCTACTGTTCTTCTAGTTGACATAACAAATTACAACTGTTGTGAAATATTCCGTGAACTGTGAACTAATACATTGATCCTGGAAGGATATACCTGGATTATTTTTTTCGTATGGCAACGCCCACTCTCCGAAATTGTGAAAAAATCCCGTTTCTCGTGTCACTCACGTTTGCAATTAATTATGTCTTAATGAAACGTATTTTTTCCAGGTACATTCGCATTCAAAATTAGTGCCTATATGCACGTGTCTGGATTAGAGGCACGTTTTATAGGTACTGCATTTTGAATGAGAGTGTACCTAGCAAGCTAGCACGTGACCGTTATGGAATGTGCGTAGGGGGAGGGGGCTACAGAGCGAGCAGCTGCTCCCGCGCGGGCCGCCCGGGCGGGGGCCAGGGCCGGCCTATGCCTCCCGCGCGGGCCGCCCGGGAGGGTCCAGGGACGGCCCATACCTCCCGCGCGGGCGTCATGGGACGGCCCATGGCGCCGCCCGGGCTTATTCCCAGTGGCAGGCCCCGGGAGTCTCACTCCATGCTAATCACCCATAAGACGGGAGGTCCCTGGGCAGGCCCGTACGCCCATCTGGGACGGCCTAGGACGCGTCCAGGGACCTCCCAGTGTTTGTAGGGAAACTGCTGTTTTAAAAGCGAACTAAGGCGCCCGCTTATACTGCAACTCGTATTTTTCGACAAGAAATAATAATGAAACTAATTTTCACAAATTTTAACCAAATTATTCAGAAATGCAAAATCTGACTTGAAATCGTTCGTAGATTACAAAAAAATACAACAATGATCTAAGACCCACCTGGACTTGCCAATTAATTCATATCAAAAACTTGACATTTGTGTTCTCTGGCCGCAATATTGGACACAATTTTGAATGAGATGCAATATTTCTAACAGAATTGATTGTGACAAAAAATAAAAAAATATAAAAAAACTCTGATTTCACACACCAACGAGAAGAAAATCGTATTTAGGTGTGTTTGGTATTTAGTCACTATTAGTCATACTAATGACGAAATGATCAAACGGGGCAGTGATTCGTGTACGTGGGACTCTGGCAGAGCTAATGAAAAGAGTACTATGTCTAAGTGTATGTCAGAGTCGATTTATAGCCGATTTAGTGATTTATTAATGGAAGGATCGCGCAAAAGTACGCACACGCTTCGTAAGCGTAAAACGCTTTGTATTGATTGATATCGGACACGTGGAATATAGACATAGTTGATGGACTTGGGAATCGAGTGTTTAAATCCTTAAAGGAGAACAAAATAAGTTTAGTGATATTTCAGTGTCAGAATGTTGTATGTGTTCATATAACATAGACATGCTTGTTGGTTATGAAAAAAAATCGGAACACACCTTGGCAGACGTTCTTGCGCAACGCTACGAGAACGATGACGTCACTGGGGCGTCGCAAGTGTGGCTATGCATTGGTTATATGGGTGCTGCGTGAGTTTGTATGCATGCATGCAAGTCAGTCTATATTCATTCATGCACTAACTTATGATGTACAATGAAATTTAAAGATCAAATAATAGTATCATACTATTTCATAATGCCAAAGTGTCTTGTTTACAGCTGTAATAGTAAGGAAAAGGCATGCATGCCATCGCCGCGAACACCGATTCCCTAATAGAAAGAAAGCGCCGAAACGATTCACTGTTTTGAAAGCTAAATCCAAAGCTCATTCAAAGCTTCCTTCGTCTCAAAGTATTAGTGTTATACAAACTGATTGATCTTATGATATAAATGATTAAATTATCACGTTCATATAGATGGGTTTATAGATACGCATTCTATTACCGTCTTACCTAGCCAATTGTCTCACTTTCCCGACGACACAAACATTCATTCAACAAACACTCAAAATCACTCGACATTGGTTGCGTTATTTTAGTTTCATTATTCCATCTTCAGAATGTTTTACGAGTTAAACTATAAAAATGCTCGTAGGTAATAAATTTAGATGAGATCATTATACACTTGAGAAACTTGCCTGCGAAGCTCTCAGGAATTTGACGCCTCACCCAAGCAATGCACCCAAGAGGCCCTGATATGTTTATGAGTTGTAGGCGTAAGTTTTTTCGTCACATGAAAATCAGTCGAGTTCCTGCAGTCACTGAGTCAGGATGTGAAGAAAGTGTAATTCAAATATATATTATTAGTATATTCCGATTTAATAATGACTCAGTGTTCGTTTTAGGGTTTTAATAATACAGAAAAGTAAGTGCCTCGGGTATCATACCGCAACCCAAATAAAAATAGATCACCTCTACTATCGGAAAGTGAACGCAAGATTTGGATGTTTAGTTTAGACTGGACCCAGAAGAAGAAGCATCAGATAGTGAGGACTCCAAACCGACAGTGAAAATGACAGTAACAGTGATAACTACTAAACATTTATTTTATTTAGTATTTTGGTGCTGTTTGTCCACCCTGTTTAGACTGTGCCGTGAATGTGGGGCACTCGTAAAAACTAAGAGGTGGAGTCGAGGGGGCTATGCTAGGGGTGACGACCACGTGTGAAGCAGGTCATAAATTACACTGGCAATCTCAGACTATGAAGGGCAATCAACCCAAAGGCAATTGTTTTTCACGCACTACTTTTGATCAACAAATTAAAATGTATTTTCAAAACGAACTTGAAAATGTGTGGATGGAACAGAAACAGTAAGTACAGTACCTACTCGCAAAATAATTAAAATAATAAAAAGGGGTTTTTAGTGACACAATCAAATTGCCGTCTAACCGTACCCATGTTTCACTTTCCTGAGAACACAAACATTCAAAATCACTCGGCATTGGTTTGCACATTCCACGTTTACACCATAAATTATTATATCTTTTCGTCCCGAATATAATCTAAACAGTGATATCGTTCTCGTCCACTAAATCAACACTGTCTAGATCAGTCTATGCATATTCTGGTTCAAACTGATGCGGTAATATAGTTGTCTCTACTCATTATCCTATTGTATAGTGAACGGTTCACAGCAAGAATAATGCAGTTAGCGTATTAGAAATTAGTTCACAAAATAAATGCACAATATGAGGCACATAAGTGTTTCTACGTCTCGTGTTGGACACGAACTGCATGTGTGTTGCGTAAAGAACAGATGAGTGTCACACTTGATTTTGTTTATAGCCATGTGCTCGGCCGCGCTGCGACTCATGACTCAGAACACATGGCCGCGCACCACGTACGTCACGCATGAGATGAATATTCGTTGCGCGCTACATGAAATAAATCATAAAAAAATCTGGAATTTTTTTAAAAATATGCGGTTTTCACTAAAATTCATAGAAATAAATATTACATTGCATACTTCTCGTATTTAACGTATTTTGTTCTCCTTTAAGTTGCTAACACTTTTAGTTTAAAAGCAAAAAGCCGGGACGTCTGAAATTTGGTTTAAGAAGTGGCTTTGCCCTAAAGCTGCGTTTACAGTCCGCCAGAGCAACGGTTGCTGCTAGAAGCAACATGCACAGAATCGTTTCAAGGTTAGATTTTAAAGAAGCGAAAAGAAATCATTTGCACTACATAATATGTCCAATGTTTATATAAATACTCTTCTTGTGGTATATTGTTTGTAAAATACAAGAAAGCAACACATATCGGCGATCACAGCAGTTATAAACTCTAGCCGCAACCGAAAAAGATGAACCATGTTTATCTTTTGTGCCGCGTCGCCGTGTCGCTGCGACACAGGTGGCCTTGGCTCCTGATTGGTCAATACGCGTTGCGGGCTGCAAGCAACCGTTGCACGAGCGGACTGTAAACGCAGCTTTAGCTCATCAGGTCGAAAATCCTACCCAAGTTGCAGGAAATTCACCCTTATAGCTAACACTTTATAAAACTGGTCGGCACACTGAACACGAATAAAATGTTATTCTTTGAATTAATTTACCCCGGCTTATCAGATCTGTGACCTTGGATTGCCCATAAATGATAAGATTGATGAATGCACACAACAATACGGGGACTGGAACCGGAACCGGAACCCATATTAATTCTTTAGGTGGAACCGGAACCGGAACCCTTATTATTATTAAATATTATTTGGGTTCCATAACGGTTCCACAAAGGTTCTCTAAATAATTAATTTCATCGAAATTTTACTTCATTGCCGTCAAATCTGAAAATATTTACTATACCATTTACAGTTTTTCAAATACATGATCATTGATCACCAAGTCTAATGTTAGACATTTCTGAGCACAAGTCCCCAAAATTCGATTAAAAAAATTATTTGAATAATTGTCTGAATTTGATGGAACCGATTGGAACCCTAATGGAACCGGAATCGGAACCGTTATTTTTTAAAAACTTGGTACCGGAACCAGAACCGTTATTCATTTGGGTTCCAGTCCCTGCAACAATATGATTGTGACCACTCTACAAAGATAATTTCACCCTGAACTCACTAATAATATTATATTATCAACCCGATCAGGGTGACTTGGCTTATAAATGGAGCTTGCAGCGAGGGCCTTACATCCACCCCCAGTCTTCATCAGATGGTAGAGCTAGCTTGGAGGGGCTAACATCCACCCCCAGTCTTCAGGGGCCTCATTCACAAAACTTTTTGACGGTGTTACCGGGGGCGGCCAATGTTATTTCATATGGGACTACGAGCTAATCGAAGCTAACCCCGCTTTGTGAATGAGGCCCCAGCAGATGGTGAGCTTGCATGGAGGGGCTACCATCCACCCCCAGTCTTCAGCAGATGGTAGAGCTTGCATGGAGGGGTATTATCCACCCCCAGTCTTCAGCAGATGGTAGAGCTTGCATGGAGGGGCTATTATCCACCCCCAGTCTTCAGCCGATGGTAGAGCTTGCATGGAGGGGTTATTATCCACCCCCAGTCTTCAGCAGATGGTAGAGCTTGCATGGAGGGGCTACCATCCACCCCCAGTCTTCAGCAGATGGTAGAGCTTGCATGGAGGGGCTATTATCCACCCCCAGTCTTCAGCAGATGGTGAGCTTGCATGGAGGGGCTACCATCCACCCCCAGTCTTCAGCAGATGGTAGAGCTTGCATGGAGGGGTATTATCCACCCCCAGTCTTCAGCAGATGGTAGAGCTTGCATGGAGGGGCTATTATCCACCCCCAGTCTTCAGCCGATGGTAGAGCTTGCATGGAGGGGTTATTATGCACCCCCAGTCTTCAGCCGATGGTAGAGCTTGCATGGAGGGGTTATTATCCACACCCAGTCGTCCGCAGATGGTAGAGCTTGCATGGAGAGGCTACCATCCACCCCCAGTCTTCAGCAGATGGTAGAGCTTGCATGGAGGGGCTTTTATCCACCCCCAGTCTTCAGCAGATGGTAGAGCTTGCATGGAGGGGCTATTATCCACCCCCCAGTCTTCAGCCGATGGTAGAGCTTGCATGGAGGGGCTATTATCCACCCACAGTCTTCAGCAGATGGTAGAGCTTGCATGGAGGGGCTACCATCCACCCCCAGTCTTCAGCTGATGGTAGAGCTTGCATGGAGGGGCTATTATCCACCCCCAGTCTTCAGCCGATGGTAGAGCTTGCATGGAGGGGCTATTATCCACCCCCAGTCTTCAGCAGATGGTAGAGCTTGCATGGAGGGGCTATTATCCACCCCCAGTCTTCAGCAGATGGTAGAGCTTGCATGGAGGGGCTATTATCCACCCCCAGTCTTCAGCAGATGGTAGAGCTTGCATTGAGGGGTTATTATCCACCCCCAGTCTTCAGCAGATGGTAGAGCTTGCATGGAGGGGCTATTATCCACCCCCAGTCTTCAGCAGATGGTAGAGCTTGCATGGAGGGGCTATTATCCACCCCCAGTCTTCAGCAGATGGTAGAGCTTGCATGGAGGGCCTAGCATCCACCCCCAGTCTTCACGATGATGAGTATGAGATATTTTGAATTATTATTTTGCAGCATATTTTGAAAATATTATGTACAGTCGTATTGTACAGGCGATTATTTTAACAGTCAACAAAATTGTATTGATTATTGATTATCCCATTATCATGAACTTCAATCCTCGCGTACAAGTTAAGTTAAGTTTGTTTTTATTATTCATCGACGATATTGCTTGATAATGATAAATTTAAAATTTAAAATTTATTATATGTTGTAATTAGTATTCTTATTTGTTAAATTGTGTAATTATGGCGCATATTAGTTGCAAAACATAATCAGTACATCTATTGTCTATATAATGAATGACCTGTACTGTGTCAATAAGACAGGTGGAAACTTTAGAAGGGTCTGTTTAATGTTTATTGACATCCGGTAGCCCGACGCGCTTCCCCGAAAACAACCCTCGCTACATGCCATTGATGCAAGATGACAAAGAAGAACCTTGGAAGGTCGAGGTCACAAACAAATGTCCTCATTGTTTGTCATGTTGTGAATGCGGCTTATGAGCTATTCCTGAATTTTGGTCAGATCGGTCAGATCACACATGGGCCACTGTATTCCTATAAATTGTCACTGAGTTTTGATAAGTAATCGATGTGAATTAAAAATTGCTCACGCTATCTGTATACATAATACATTGTAGAAATATACATACTATAAACATGTATATTTAATTTTTTTTGTTTAATAATAATAATATGTCAATACAATCGAATACACCCCATTATTTTACATATGACATATAGAGTCATCTTAGTAATCAATTTAAAGTTAAATCAAGTTAAAGTTCAAGTTTAACTTTATTTAAAGTTAAAACAAACAGATAAATAACATTTCAATAAATTATGTTCGATCATTTAATTTTAACTTCTTATGAAAAGTTATATTGTAATATAAAAATATTTAATAATTTATAGGCTACCTGAATTTCAAGTTCAAGTTGAAGTAGGTATCTTTCTTTTGTCATCATAGAGGTACGTACATTAAATTTCAAACAACAATACTTATCAATTCATAGAACAGGTTAAATGTGGTCACAAGTTGCTAGAATGCAGACTTCGACAGCTGATGAGCCTGAGTACTTCATTCCATTCTCCTCGGAGATCTCTAACCCTCATCAGTGTGCTGTGTCTAATGTCCGTCCGTCCGATCGGGTAGCTCAGTTGGTAGAGCTCTCGCCCGGCAAGTGAGAGGTCCCGGGTTCGAGCCCCGGTTCGGTCGGATATTTTTCACAACACACATCCCTTCATTTCATCCTGACTCCATGGAAGTTTTCCAAAGAAACCTACATTCTCATCATTCGAGCTGAAAAGCAACTCGTTCAGTCGAGTAAAAGAGGGTTGCGCACGCAAGTGCAATGAGACATGGTGACAGCATCGTCACCGGTGGTATGACAGTTCGTAGAAGCATTCTCTACCTTCATTCCATTCTCCTCGGAGATCTCTAACCCTCATCAGTGTGCTGTGTCTAATGTCCGTCCGTCCGATCGGGTAGCTCAGTTGGTAGAGCTCTCGCCCGGCAAGTGAGAGGTCCCGGGTTCGAGCCCCGGTTCGGTCGGATATTTTTCACAACACACATCCCTTCATTTCATCCTGACTCCATGGAAGTTTTCCAAAGAAACCTACATTCTCAATTTACCTTGTATTAAGACGTTTTGGAGTTTTTTCCAATAATGAGTTATTTTTAAATGATTACCCGAACATTGTTTTAGCCAGGGAAGTGATCATTTCCTTAATCTGAAGCACTACGAAGTTACAATCTAGGGTGAGGTTCAAAATAGAAGCTGGTTGGGCGTTGACGTCACCATAGGGTTTACGGGTTAAATCAAACTTGCCGCGTCAACAAACTAGCTGAAACCAGTACCCATAATACTCAAGCTCAAGAGGTCGGGCGTTGTGAATGGGATTACTCTATTTTCATTCATTCGACCACGATTCGACTCAAGGTCACGCCCAGGTGTTACGTCACAATGTTAAAAGGATAGGGAAACTGGGCGACCTGATAATAAATCGGTATGCACCCTTCATTCATTCGACCACGATTCGATTCAAGGTCACGCCCAGGTGTTACGTCACAATGTTATAAAAGGATAGGGAAACTGGGCGACCTGATAATAAATCGGTATGCACCCCTAATATTAAAGTGGTTTCTGATAGGTAACCCATTTCGGCCTAAAGTCACACTACCAGAGGCTTTACAGAGTCTCCATCTATATTGAAACAATAATACTAAATTACCACTGGAGCAGCAGCTGCTAAAGTTCTAATGTGAAGTGGGGCCGTGAAAGATGACAATTCGTTTTACACTTATATTAGGTACTTATGACACTGTAATTAGATTTTTATGATGTTTTTAGTTAGAATATATGCTATTCTACATTACAGTTGTTATTACACCTTCCATCACCTTCAATATTCACAAATACACCACTTATTATGCGTTTTAAACATTGATGACATGTCACATAGAACTTGAACTCATTACAGTCTTTAAATGAGTTTTAATGAGTTTAAATGACCAATTTAGGTATTAATATCCTTTGGTAGTCTGTTGTACTCTCAAATACATTTAAAAATTTAAATTACAGTGTCCTAGGTGTATAATATCATTGAAAAACGAATTGTCATCTTTCTCGGCCTTTCACAGTTGCCCTAAAGTTCATTCACGATTAGAATTGCAAGCCGTAATGGCGGCGTGTACTACCGTAGTCAAGTGAACGTATACCTAAACATGTAAATATCAATATAATAATCAAAAAATGTGTATAATACGGCTGTAGATAAAAATAAATCAATTTTATTGAATTTTTATAATATTTACTACTATTAAAAATTGTGTATTTGACATAATTTATACAATTTCAATAATACAAAGAAGAAAGTCTTGCCATTGACAGAGCAGTGTTCAAGTGACTGACCAATGAACGACGTGATCGACAAAAACGTCAGTGATATTCTTATCGTGAACGAACTTTACCGATACCATGCGCAGAATTGTCTGCCTAGCGGCATTGGAATTTTATTTCTACCAAAGTTTAAGGTTGGTATTACATCGAAGGCTGAAGGATGGAAGGCTAGGTTCAGCTCGGTCCAGAAGTTCGCCGTGTGCCCAAGAAGGCGTAAGCTATTTACACCAGAGTTCGCCGTGCGCGCAAGAAGGCGTATGCTATTTACACCAGAGTAAAACCGTGTAGAGCCAGCCCAAAATGTTTCATACAATAAATGCCATTTGTAAGGTGTAACATTCTAGTTCTCTTATTAAAAAGTTTAGTAACTTGTGTCCATTCACTTATTTTTTGAAAATATTGAAACATTGAAACTATAAAAGATAAAGTGCTGAAACTTTCACATATTATAGACAAATTGTGCAATTTTCAGAAATATTAGAGCAATGCGAAAATAGTTACATGCATTTGAATTAAGACGTTGAAAAATCGTGTATATACCAGCACGTTTAAATAGCGCTCGTTTGAGTTTAAACAAGAACCAGAAGCTTGTTAATAATAATGACTTGTGTACATAAGTAAGTTTGCGTTTATCATAATTTGACAAAAAAATTACCCCATTTAGTTAAAGATGTCTGTATCGTATAGAGACGTGGTTTGAAGAAGAGATGGAGGGAAAAATTATTATTATTCCAATTAAAATTGGAAATATTAACTCCGCCTAAAATCCAAGACAAGTTCGCATAGATTTATTAAACGTAAATTTATGTTTATACAGAAATTCATAAATAAACATAAATTCACTACGAAGTAATTCCAAATCAATTCATCAAACACATTAATTACGTCTGGTTTAATCTGTTGTTTCAACTGTATAGCTTCAATCATTTGTAACTTTTTTCATAAACTAATACTGACAACTAATATGTTTGAAACTTTCTCATATTAAATTTTGGTAAGTTTTCAAATATGTGTACAAGTGTCAGAATCCTATCTATAATAGTTTTGATATAGTGACCTCTCAATCAGGGTGATTCTTTTGCGCCACCCGGTATTTTACCAACTAATACTCCAAGTCACTTTAGACCGAAAAGGGGCGTTTTTATTAGGGGTTGATTGAAAATCAATTAAATATTTTTAATTAACGTAATTGATACATTTTCATCAGATTTCAATTTTTTTATTCATAGACAATGTGTTTTACATCATATAAAAAATAATCAAGACGATCAAAGTAAACCTTCAATGTATAACAAAATTTGGGGTTATTTACCCCAAAAATATGAAAATGGCCACAGGGGCTAAACTAATTGACTTACAGACTTCGTTTTTTTACTGAAATGATCCTTTGATTGTCAGCTACAATATACTAAAAGTTTACTCACATAGATTAATTAGGACGACCGTAATTAATTTAATTAATTAATAATAAAAAAATATATTTATTGCATATCTTTCAAAGAGAAAGTCAACAAGGTATATTTAAAGTTAATTTCGACTTCAAATCACTCAAACTTGAATTTAAAAGTATGATGATGAGTAGTTGTTGCTTAATTGGAAAACAATTAATGTGTTAATTAATCATTTATATTCAAACATTATTACGGTTTCCCCATCGATATGGATATCAAAATCAGGGACCCGAACCGGAACCGGAACCGGAACATAGAACCGGTATAAACCTTTATAATTTCGGAACCAGAATCGGAACCGGAACCGTTATACTTTTTTCCCAAAGAACCGGAACCGGAACCCGAACCTTTATAATCAATTAGGTTTTTAAAGGTTCTTAAAGGTTCTTTAAGGTTCCTTATTTTTAAAAAAAATCATGTATATCACTTGGATATAATATTATTCACAAAGTTGTATTAAGTATATTTTTTGAAAAAATTTCCAAAATGTATTTTTTGTAGAAATTTTTAATTCTTGATAAGAAATAATAATTCTTCATTATGCAAACGCTGCTGAGTTTTCAATTTTTGAATCTGACTACTGCGATGAGAACTGCATTGCCGACAATTTGAATATGATAGCTCTGGAAAAATGAATGTTTATACGTTGTCTTATGGAGAAAATTGCAGCCACTATACTGTCTCCTGTGATATTTAGGTACTCTGCGCACCATCCTGTGAATTTTATACAGACACTGCCTACACCTGTGCTTGCATTCATAGGAAAATCCAAATCCAATAATTCCATTAAATTTGACATTGGTAATACTGAAGTTTTATAATATAGTTTGATTTAAAATTTTAGAACCGGAACCGGAACCCGGAACCTTTATGCAGGAACCGGAACCGGAACCGAACCTTAAGAATATTTGTTTCAGAACCGGAACCGGAACCCGAACCTTTATTCATAAAGGTTCGGGTCCCTGATCAAAATACAGCTTATTTCAATTGTAATAAACAAATTGTGGTTGTTAAATTTTTTTATTTTTTTTCTTGGTCACACAAGAAATACATTATTTACATTATTTACATCTATAATAATTCCTACTAAGCCCATTGGACTTATCAGTAGGTTGTTAAATGAAATATTGTAAAATAGAAATAATATTGAAATGTTGATTTTTTTTAAAATGAATATAGTAATAATAATTATAATTAAAAATTATGAAAACAATAGTACATTAAACCATGAAAATATAATACAATACATAATACTCAATCGCAGTGAAAAGCCGAAATTACAAAACTAGTAATTAGCGTTGGGAACACAAGAAGAATAAGATACAGGATTAATAATGTTTGAAAATAGGCAGCAATACAAGTTACTTATTACACAATTACTTACTACAATTACTACAAAACTAGTAATTAGCGTTTGGAACACAAGAAAACAAGAAGAACAAGATACAATATTACTAATGTTTGAAAATAGGCAGCAAAACAAGTTAAAACACTGTTATGGATACCCGTGCACAAAATGCAATGTTACAATATTGACAACAGCAATACTTATCACCAGGAATCCGCTTCATAAACTCTTCAGTTTTAGAATGAGAAGAAAAATGTTGGTTAATGTAAATTTATAATTTTGATATCACTCAACATCCAATTTTTAATCGCTCTTTTTATGGTAGCATATTTATCTAATTCTTTAAGGTTTTCTGGAAGTGAATTTAGCAAAGTTGGACTGATAGCTGCCTCTCACCATATTTGTTTGTACTGATAGGAACAATATATGTGGTTTTGTGTGTTGATCTTGTATTCTTTATGTTTTCATACTTGTTCCTATACTGTTCACAAAAGTAATGATGCAAAATCATTCTAAAATTGAAGAGCTCATGAAACGGAAGTAAATGGGCATAATTATACAATTCTGTTATATCATTATCAACAATTGGACTAGGGGTTATAGATTTAATAATGCTACGTTGTATGGATTGTATTTTATTTAAATGTCCCTTAGTAGCGTTTCCCCATGTCATACCATACAATAAGAATGATTCTCCTAGAGCCAAGTAAACTAATCTTAGAGTACTGAAGGTTTATACATATATAGTGAGCAAGTAGGTAGGTACGCAGTTTATTAAAAACAGAGTCGATGTGGGGTTTCCAACTAAAATGACGCTCTACTCTTACTCCTAAATAAACATGACAGTCTACACTTTCAATTATGTCATTGCAACCTGTGCACGGGCGTCCATACAAGAATAACTGTGAAATATAATATTGCAATTAGTAGCGGAATATTTATTAAAAGGAGAACAAATATGCATAAGCTTGGTTTTTTCTGAGTTTATAACCAGGTCGTGATCGTGACTCCATTGTAGGAGTCACAATGTAAAATGTAGGAGTCAAATGTAGGAGTCAAATTATTGTGCTGTTTTTCAAAATTACATATTTCCAAATTAGAATGAGTCGTGAACAAGAAATTACTGTTTTGTGAAGAAGTTATGTCTCAGCAGTTTGTGTGGATACAAAATAATAGCACGTACCGTAAAAGAATAACTTCATTTCATGGAATAGATTCAGAATGCTATTCTGTCGTTTGGGCTTGACATTGGTAGTTTTTTTTTATTATATGTGTCTATTTTATCCTCGTTTTGAAAAAGTGTCATTACCTTCCTCATGTACTTATTGTTGCGATTGTAGGTAATCGCGCGTAGCCACAGATCTCCATGGTAGACACCCGTGGTTTTACAAAACTATATCATTGGTGTATTTTATATTTTAACTGTGTAAATCGAGTGATGTGAGTTCATATTAAATTAATAAATGGATCAAGGCCTGAGTGAAAACGGGATTTTATGTTTGTTATCAAAATGAATAACTCAGATGGCATGTGTTATTTGCAACGAATTGTTAATTAATTTAAATTAAACAGTGCAATTAAAAGCTATAAGGGAGTCGCCACATTGCAAAATGCTATAAATAGTATAAATTAACGTGGTGATGACTTTTCTGTTAATTTAGGACAAATAGTTCATGTTCAATGCCGTAAAAATTACACTATTAATAGGGAGATTCTCCTCTAAGACAAAATGAGGAAATCTAATGATGAATTACTGTCAACAAGTGACAGCAAAAGATCTCTTCGCTCATCAACAGCCACATTTTCATGTCAACTCATTGCTTGTTTGTGCTAGGCAAACAAGACGATGCTGCAAATTTAATTCCAGTCAGAACACTAGAATTTGATACCTAATAATTTGAAAAGAGCATAACAAAACGGTGATTGATCTGCGCCTGTTTTATAGATCGAGTTACATCAGCAATTGATTTCTTACCACAGAGATGACAGCGTCAAATTTAGAACAAATGATCAACAATTAATTCAGAAGATGGTGTTTGTGAGAATGCATGCAAGAAGAGAAAAGTTTGTTCTATTCGTCCAGTTAGCGAAGAAAGGTCGCTTGCGTTCATGAAAACACTAGATTATATTGTATCCCACGAAGGACAGCAATTATACACGGAAAAAAAAGTATGGTTGGGGCAGCCAGAATTCTTGTTGCGGTAGCAATACAGTTATGCTAGTATTATGACAGTGAGAATTATTGCTGTGACGTCAATACGATTCTTGCTGGAAATTTATTGCTGGCGCAGCCAGAATTATTGTTGCCCCAGCAATCTATAGATTGCTGGGAAAGGGCTGAATTGCTGGCCCAGCAATACTAGTGTTGTTGCAGTTTCCATAATATTGTTACCACAACCCCTCCAGTATTGCTGGTGTAGCCATATCATATTGCTGGTGTGGCCATCTCATATTGCTGGTGTAGCCATCTCATATGGCTGGTGTAGCCATCTCATATTGCTGGTGTAGCCATATCATATTGCTGGTGTAGCCATCTCATATTGCTGGTGTAGCCATCTCATATGGCTGGGTGTAGCCATATTATATAGCTGGTGTAGCATTCTCATATTGCTGGCGCAGCTATACCATATTGCTACTGCAGCCTTACTGGAAGGTAATGCAGCAAATGTATATTGCTACCAACACAGAACATTATCCTATGTTCTCAATATTTTCGGTACATTTACTTTTCGATTTACTTAAAGTGACCAAAGAGTAAAAGTACCAAGAACATTGAGTAGATATGACAATGAAAGCATGTTCGCAATATGAATAGCTTCCCTACCAACACGGCTATACACTCACATGATATTACAACACATACGTGTATACAACTTTGAAGCAATTACCCCCAAAAAGTAAATAAATCCTTTATAAAATTAAAAATATATGTCAGATATAAATGTAATGTACCTAGCTCAGAGATAAAGTTGGGAATGACTGCAATGGTTTGAGGTGCATGTCAGAGAAGAGACCGTTAAGTAAAATTATACACATTTTATTTAGTAGTTATTTGCAATTATTGTTGAAGTAACTTGCAATACTTTGAATATACAGTGTAATATAAATGATTAACGCCTTATAAATAAAAAAACAATTGAAGACAACAATAATTGTTGAATAGCTATTATTATAAATATTTGATTTTACATTTGAGTTACTGAATACTAACTCGAAGTTTTATAATTAAAAATTGATTGCATGGCACTGTCAAAAGGTAGTATTAAAATGTTTTTATAACTCATACCGTATGCTTTCATCCACCTTCAATATCCACTGGATTAACACTTAACCGGTCACACACAGCCATCTTGAAACACTGTACAACGACTTGTGATTTCTGTTTCTGATCTTTCCTTTCTTCCTTCCAGTGAAGATACAAGAGAATGGTACAAGCCCTGCAAAAAAGTTACAAACAAATTATAAATGTTGTATTTTCTGGCATATTTATTTTTGTGTGACATTTCAAACTATTTGCTTTCTCCAACTTGGTAGATAACAGAAAACGAATGGTAATATATTTAAAAGATAACAAATCAGATAATTAATAATTTGTAGAAAATCATCTGGATAATAGATAAGATAAAATAAATGTCTAGGCAAATAATTTTACTAGGTACCAAACAGGGCTGTCACTATTTAACAATCCCCATACAATTGTCATATAATGTTCCTTTAAAATGAAGAGTCTTAAAACATCACATACTACAATATTGGGGAAAAAGTATTAAAAGTCAATAAATTCTAATGAATGCCTTGCCTGCCTTGCCATATAATGCAGTATAGCTGATTAGTGATAGCATCTTCTTAGTCTATCCACAGACTGTGCATTGTGTTCGTTAAACACAATAAGTCAAACTAATTATATTTTGGTTCTTTTGATTAAACAGTAGAGAAGGAGAAATTAATAGTCTTTATAAATAAATTTACAAAAATCTAGAAAAATAGTAGGCTAGTGACCCTGCATGTAATGAAACCGCACCACTAGATTTTAAATCGCTTTTAAAAAGATGATGCAACATCACACCAGATAAATAATAGTGAACAAAACATTAGGTAATTAAAAAATAACACATATCTAATGTTGTTTAAAATAATAACTGTATTAATAAAATAATCATTATGTTTTTACCTCAAGCATCAGAGTTCGCTTTCATGCCGGGGCTATGTGTTGTCCACTTTGCAGGCGAATACTTTCACTTCCCAATTATTCTTGATTTTCGAGTCAGGGGAGGTGCTTCTTGAATAGCGGGGGGGGGGGGGGGGGGGCGACTCCTGTTTCAGGGGCTGATGTCAGGTATCTCGTCCAAGTCGTCGGTATCATCTTAGACTAAATAACTGAGTTATTTAGTCTAAGGTATCATCAATCCGATGAGTCTCTTCAAACTAAAAATCAAAAACATTTGATTGTGCTAAGAATTTACTGGTGTGGATGTTTCAAGAGAGAAAGACTGCACCCTGCTGAGAAAACCTCGAAACATCTTGACGAGTTTGACGAGGTATTGCCAAAAATATTTTCAAGGTCCCACCAACTTATCTTGCAAAGATTTGCAAGATCTTGATAAGATTATTGCGCTAAATTGATGTAAGAGGATGAACTCGTTTACAATATATATTTAAAAATAGTATGAAAAAGTATCAATTAATAATTTGCTTGTAAAGTGATCCCCTATGCTAATGCTGTAATAGCCATTCTCAAATTATTGACGCACAAGTAATACAAAATCAAATAATAAAAACGTAATAAAAATTGGGACACAAAATGAAGAGCCTTGAAAATACCTAAACATATCGGGTGAGAAAAAAAATCTCAATAGGTACCTACTAAAAAATAGGAAAAGAAACAAAATATTGTTAATGTATAAAAATATTATAAAAATTAAAATAAATATGTATATTGAGGGTCTACAAAATAAAAAATTATATTATTTAAAAATTATGAGAAGTTAACGTTTTAAAATATCAAATACCTATAGCATAATAAAAACAGATTCAAAATAAAAAATGTGATAAATAAACATTAAAATCGTAATAAGGTACAGTAATTAAAAAATTAAATAAATATTAAAATATCTACCGTAGATAGGTATACTTTGTCATAACGAATTTGAATTTGTTTGGAAACGAAAAGGGTACAATTTTCCCCAAATAATGGAGCTTTTTTGTGTGCATTTTCACGCTTTTTAAATGGGTGTAAGTACTGACCTGTATCGTCGAAGTTTTGAACGTCGACGTTCCAGCATCATTTTGGGCTCTGTGGCAGGAATTTTGTGAGAAATATCCCTCTCTAACTCCAATTTTCGTAACTGGTTCTCTGAGTATGTCGTTTGTTAGAGACGCCAATGGTATCATAAGGTATCATCGATGCCTTCATCAAACATCTAAGTAAAAAAACAAAATCCATAAGAGAACTGAAACGATCAGAAGCGTTGTAAAAATGACGTCACAAACCAATAAGATAATTGGAGCTCGTATTCTGTTTCATAACGCCACGCCAAAATGTTATTCGCATTAGGTATACATTCTAATTTTCCCACTACATCTATGAATTCCTTATTTTAAGTTCAATATAATTGTATTGTACATTTGCAGTACGTAAATTTTTCCATTATCTAAGACAGTGGTACTCAACCTGGTACTAAATTTTTGTGGCCCCCTAGTTAGTGTTTCAAATACATTTATTATACATTTATATAATACATTTATTCCACAAAATGTGTAAAAATGTATTCTAGTTTCATTTGATAGAAATTCGATGCCTTCATCAAACATCTAAGTAAAAAAAACAAAATCCATAAGAGAACTGAAACGATCAGAAGCATTGTAAAAATGAC